>JARYHS010005950.1:0-24535 GCA_031002005.1 Vandiemenella viatica
TTACTCGGCCGATTACGGGAAAAGTTTGCCGGCTTATACCCACAAAGCAAGAACAACGTGTTGCTATCATCGCAGTGCACACATTTAATGACATGAAAACTGATACAGCTCACCAAGGTGAACCACCAGTGATTAATAACCTAATTTGACAGTATTCCGAAGACTGCACTGTTCGTAATTAGGATAATGTTCAGGCCAACATATATCCGCCGTATTACACGAGTTGAAAGCGCAGTTCTCATCACGTCACAGTCATTACACAAACGTTTTGCAATACCGCCGATATTCAGTAAACAGTTACGTAGTTTTACTCCTGCGTAATCACTGCCACACACACAAGTACCGTATTCTCAACATTCTTCACAACCACGCGCTTAAACATCCTAACAGTTCGGCAGCTAGCAACAGACTCTCGCCATCCTTCCCTGTGACCATCTTCTCACGTTTACCAATATCGATGTACCAGTGATACTGTTGTATCATCACAACTTTATTGTAAGTTAGTTGTATTGATGAACACGTGAATTTTTTCCCCCCCTCGTGCTGTTCCGGTTTGCTATGTACAGAACAGAAGTTAGGTTTGGTGCTAAGCACTCTCTGCCCATCCACGATTTTGTAAATTTGAGTGTGTGGATGTAGATGTATAGCCTGTCTAGGAACTTGTTAAGGTTCTTTGGTGGGTTAATTACTGCATTAATTAAAAGTCCACCAAAAAACAAGGTTATGTGAAGATGTTCGTTTTATTTCCATCTGCGACATTCACAAGCATAGTTGTTACAATCCAAAGATGCAATACTGACTTACTGAAAACTTGCATGAATGTCTCTGTAACACTGAATTAATACTAATGCAAACTAAACTCTCTGTCCAGGCGATCTGTTTATATAGGAGTCTATCGAAATTACGAGAATCTTCAAAGGCATCCGCCCGATATTTCTCGATCATTAACAATCACTCAAACAATCAAACATATTAAAAACAATCGGAATTGATACAAAATTAATTAATAACATTACAAAATGATTAGAAATGGTAATTAGAGATACTTAAATACAAAATTATATTTACAGAATATCCTTTCAAATGGTGGAAAATTGTCATGTAGACATCGCAACTTACATTAATACAAGTAATTACAAACTTTTAATAAATCTCTTGCATTCATTCGGTTCTTAAACATATTAAATGGTCTTTAATAATTTTCTTACCTAAAACAAAGTCTATATACACTTATTTACAAGAAATTACAAAACAAACATATCAAATCACTTTCAACCAAACTTTGGCTCACTACAAATATTTCACACAGTACAATATTATTCAAAATTCAGGTATTAGGGCTGTTACAACCCCTCCCCAGGATTCACTTAATTTTACACAGATAAAATTGATTGAATCCGTCACGAATCTAAGCAGGTTGAATGTACACATAATTGCAGACAAGAAAAGATTACAATCAATCAACCCTAATGACTTTTACAATGAACAAATACAATTCTTCATAACCATACAACATCTGCACATAGTCCATGACACTGATTTTGTTTACAATAACTGTCTTTTCTCAGGTCCAATCATTTTATCATTTACTGTTTTTTACACAACAAACGTTCAATGCCATCACCTTAAGTTACAATTATTTTCACTCCAAATTACACACTTGACGTCTGCTTATTAATTACACCAGTCTGTTTTACATTTTACAGCTGATAATTTGTCACCAAAATATGGAAAGTCACAACATCATGAAAATACCAAAAGTCTCTACACAAAACTGTCACAAATTATACATTGAAATGCTTACATCTGCATCTGAGCTTAAGTACTCACACAAACTATTTACATGCATCAATTCAAAAACTTATTTCAAAATTAGATATTTACAGGTAGGGACCCCTCCCCAAACCATGCATTTCAATTAATTCTCATAAGTGGGTTCCAGGATTTCCCTGGAAACCCAGAACCATGTAAGTTACTTTTTCCTAACCTTCCAGTTTTCTTCAACTTTTGTATACACATTTAATATTACATTTCTATTTTCACAAAGCTTCATTATATATATACAGAAACACAAACTTCCAATCATCTCAGACAACAGACTTTGGTACAACCACGCAACAGCTGAGACATACAATGGTTCTGTTTTAGCAAATTGATTGTCACTTAAAAGCAATGCTGTTGACTCAACTGGTAATATAAATTTATTATTCTCACTACTACAGTTTAGTCCATCATTACTCCCAACCCCACTCTTCATCATCTGATTACTACTTAAACTTACCAACTTATCTGAATCAGTTCCTAAAACTGTTTTAACATCTGGCTTACTGACGTCCTCCACAAAATAATTATTTTTCTCAGCAACTACTACTTCACTATTTGCTTCCACATCAAAGAAGGTACAAAACATAGTGTCATCTAAGTCACATTCTGTACAATTTTCCAAATTAGAAACTGGTTCAAATAAATCCTTACTCCTACCCATTTCTTGAATGTCATCATCTACACCAAATAAAGAGCTAAATAACGTATCAGCTAGGTCAAAATTAGGACATTTTTCCAACTTAGGGATTGGTACATAAGGCTTTCACTCTCTCTTCAGAAGACAAATACTTTGACTTACAATTCTCCTCCTCATCTGGGTCTCCTATCCACACCACTGTATCACCTTCATCTTCAAGATATTTGAGAAACTCCTCGATTTCAGCACTTCTACAAACTTCAGTACCACCTATCCTAGCACACATAGTCCCAACTATGCCATTCTGGACCTTATAAGTTTCCGATAGCCACACTGTAGTATGCACTATAAATTCTGCACCCTTTTTTGTAATTAGGCAGTGACCATTTCGAAAATCTTCTACATGAAAATTATTACTTTCGCACACTGATTCTAGTGATAAGGTACTATGGTGGTCCCCTTCCCGCTTTATCTTATTATCAACCTTTACATCATCAACATCATTAATTACATCTGTCATAACCTTATCCTGAAATTCACTTGCTGCTACCTCTACCTCTTCCAATAAATCTTCTCTGGGATTATTCATAAAAATGGTATTAACTCTATAGCAGTTGGTACCTGGACCCACATTCTTGTCCACCACTGTGGGGCCCATAACAGGGGGTGGTATTTAGTTTGTCTGCCCCCCATGTTGCCTTTCCCTTTCAGATTGAGGGTTCTGTTCTCTCACTCCCCCATTATCATTCCTTCTTGCATAATTGTTACGATCCCATCCCCTGGATCTACCATCCCTTGACCCATTACCCCTTCTAGGGGGACTCCTGCTGCCCCTCCTATGGTGTTGATGGTGGTAATGTTGTTCATTGAATGACTCCTGGGCATCCAAGCGTCTCAACAATTCAGAAACTCTATCCACATTTACTACATCCAAAGTGGCAATTAAATTTCTTGTTTGCTGAGGTAGCCTAGCTCCTATCAAATCAATAAATTCCTCCTCTCCATAAGGATGGTCTAGGTACTTACAACGGATCCAACATTTATGAAAAAAATCATGTTGAGTTTCCCTACCAGGTTTATAGGGTCTACCAGTCATCAACTCTCTCTTTTCTTGAATCTGCCTGCTTGTCGACCAAAAATGTTTCAAAAAGTTTTCTTTAAACAGCTTGTAGTCAGTCACTTCCCTAGCTTGTCTATCACCCCATGTCCTAGCATAAGATTTTAGATGTTTACCCACAAGTGCAATTTTCTTACTATCGGGTAACAAATTAAAGTAGTCTGACCTTTCAAAATTATCTATAAATTCAATAGGGTGAAGCCTCCCACTATCATCATAGAATTCAAATTCTTCTTTTACATCGACACTGAAATTTGGACTACCTGTTAAGGGAACCTGACTTAATTGAATCTGCAACCCAGTAACCCTTTTCTCTAACTGATTAACGTTAGATTGGGTTGTCTCCAATCCCTGGGTAAGTTGTTCCTGATGATTTACCAATGTATTAATATTTTTCCCTAAACCAACCACTTCCTGTCTCAACTCAGTAGCTTTAACATCATTAGTTTGGAATAAAGCAACATATTCCTCCCTCATCTTATCACAATTTTCACTGACTTCTTTATAAATTAAATTTTCACATTCAGCCTTATTCTGTTCACAAAATTTTGTAACCTTTTCAAATTTCTCTTTACATTCCGTTACTACCTTCCCCAATTTAGAATCTAAATTGTTAATATCCTCTTTGAATTGAGAGCTAAAACCCTGAAATTGCTCTGTGATTTTAACATCAAAACATTTAGTCAAATCAGAGAATGTTTTATCATTGCTTTGTTGCAGTTGAGAAAACTTGTCATTGATTTCAGCAAATTTTCTGTCATTATCATTCCTTAACTCACTTCTAAATTCAAAAAATTGAGAATTGATCTCAGAAAATTTGCTGTCAAATTTACCATCAAGTTCAGAAAATTTGTTGTCATTATCACTTTTTAACTCATTCCTAAATTCAGAAAATTTGTTATCGAATTTACCATTGATTTCTGCAAACTGAGAATTAATTTCAGAAAATTTGCTATCGAATCTGGCTACAAAAGACTCTAGAATTGCTTGCAGGTTCTGATTATCAGCCATTTTTAGTAATTATCAAAATCAACATAAAAAAACAAAATTAAGGAAAATTAAAATCTTTCCAATCTGCCACACATTAACATGCAAAATAAATCACTTGAATATTCAATGCCGTACTTACAGTTATTCCTCACTTTTGTATCACATTAAATTTCACTTAGAAGCACTTAATTGATCATTAAGCACCACACTGACTTCAAACACTTAACCACACTTTTCACAATTCACTGTAGGAAGACGATTTTGAGGCCGAAGGAAATCCACTCGTCGTTGGAAGATTACAGCCGATTGCCGATGAAAAATCTCCGCCTTAGGCCGTCAAATCCGTGTCGTCGCCGGTCGAAATTTCCTCTCAGGTTTATCGCCGATAATCCGTCGCAATTTTCTGCAGATTCTTTTTAGAAGATAAACATCCCACAGATGTTTAAGAACTTCTCGTCATGTCATAAGGTTCTTTGGTGGGTTAATTACTGCATTAATTAAAAGTCCACCAAAAAACAAGGTTATGTGAAGATGTTCGTTTATTTCCAATCAAAACAAGTCTGCGACATTCACAAGCATAGTTGTTACAATCCAAAGATGCAATACTGACTTACTGAAAACTTGCATGAATGTCTCTGTAACACTGAATTAATACTAATGCAAACTAAACTCTCTGTCCAGGCGATCTGTTTATATAGAGTCTATCGAAATTACGAGAATTCTTCAAAGGCATCCGCCCGATATTTCTCGATCATTAACAATCACTCAAACAATCAAACATATTAAAAACAATCGGAATTGATACAAAATTAATTAATAACATTACAAAATGATTAGAAATGGTAATTAGAGATACTTAAATACAAAATTATTTACAGAAATCCTTTCAAATGGTGGAAAATTGTCCTGTAGACATCGCAACTTACATTAATACAAGTAATTACAAACTTTTAATAAATTCTCTTGCATCATTCGGTTCATAAACATATTAAATGGTCTTTAAATAATTTTCTTACCTAAAACAAAGTCTATATACACTTATTTACAAGAAATTACAAAACAAACATATCAAATCACTTTCAACCAAACTTTGGCTCACTACAAATATTTCACACAGTACAATATTATTCAAAATTCAGGTATTAGGGCTGTTACAAACTGTTCTATATCCGCGATTTTATCGAATATGCAGTCGTGGGTTTACACCTAGAACGCAATAGGTAATTATAAAGTAGAAGCCTAATAGTGACGTTCCATATGACGCAATCAGAAAAGAGAGTAATGATTGGTTGTGTTGTGAGAGTACAGTAGTGAGGTCGTCGACCCAGCCACAGCGTCCTGAAGCTGTCGACGTGCGGCAGTCCCGGGACACGCGTTGTTTTGGATTCGAGTCCAGCAACTAGAAACGCTGGCCGCAATACGGAGAGAGTAACACGGTGTTGATAACTAGTCAAGTACGGAAAACAGGCGTTTACTAATGACTTAGTACTTAACCTCCTTGCCATTGTTGCTTTATAAACGTTTTTAAATTAAACATTTTATGATATGTAGCTCCAACATTGAATTAACCCATGTCTTTTTCTTTTTTTCAAGGTGAGGCTTTTTCATTTCAATTTGACTGATGCCTGCGATTTGGATGGCGGTGGACTTTGCGCCGGGTGAGTATAAACCATCCTGATTACGTTGAAAGCAGCGCGAATCCTGCAAAAGTAAGTGGGATATTTCACCATCCTGATTATTGTTTTTCTTAGTTTTCCGAACTCACGCCAGGCTAATTTTGGGATGGTTCCGTTATAAGGTAATGGCCGAACTCCTTCCCGTTGCCTTTCCCAATCCACTTTCTTTCGGGCGGAGTGGCAGTCTGATGCCTATACTACCCAGTGATGCCGCGGCCTCACGAACAACTATTGAAACTGCTTTTGTATAATGTTTTTCCCTAACACGTTTCGTCCTCGTGGTACAGGGCATCATCAGTATGTGTAAATGTACATGGTGTTACTGTGGACAATTTCATTAACTACACACAACACAAATCATTATATAGATACACTCTGCACGTAGTACTGCTCAACATTTTTTGCACGTCTGTGGACTGGTGTAAAATGCTGATGTTCAATACTTATCTTATTACATTGTCCGCTTTACTAATTTCATTTTATATTCCTCAAACCTGCACGTGCGTGATTGCACCCAGCAGGTTTCGGTGTGTTTTTCACTACTTGTTTCTGACTCGTTGTCGTGACATTGAAATGCCTCGCCAATAATACGTAAGAGCTTGTTCTGACGAGGTGGCCACACACGTAGTAGTGATTCGACGCGCTGTTCAATCTCGAGGGAGTCGTAAGACTGACAGCGATCTCACAGCCAGCGCTCCAGCCCAGTCCAAGGAACCAGAGTCCCCACACAGTCCAGTCAGCACAAGTCTCACCCACGTTATTCATGGGAGAATTCGAGACGAAAACTGGCGTTAGACAGGGTGACGGTCTCTCGCCAATCTTATTTAATATAGCTCCGGACAAAGTCATTAGAGAATGGGAGAAAACGAACACCCCAGTAAAACTAGGCAGAAACAGACTAAATATCTCATAAATGAATGTAATTTCTCTCGGCGTTGTTTATTTATAAAAGTTTCTCGGGCAACAAACCGAGTAATATTATTGTTAATACACAATATTTCGGCGACTTTATTCTCCGTCGCCATCTTCAGGTGCAGTTGTCAGTGTCTTGAAGTCGCCGAAATATTGTGTATTAACAATAATATTACTCGGTTTGTTGCCCGAGAAACTTTTATAAATAAATATCTCATGCTTGGCCTTCGCAGATGATCTGGCTATTCTGTCTGAAAGTGAACAACAAGCCATCAAACAAATAGAATCCCTCAAAGAATTAGCAGAAAAAAATTGGACTAAAACTCTCCTTTGAGAAAAAGGTTTTTCTTGGCTCACAAACTGAACATAAAACACTGGACACAAAATATGGAAAAATCAACAGGGTCATCGAGTTTAAATACTTAGGCGAAATTATCAGTCCAACAGGGCTCGAAAAGAAGGCACAACAAAATAGACTCAACTAAATGAAAAAGACTTTCGGACAGACCTGCAACATCTACAACAAAGGGAACATAGGAATTCAATCAAAAATTAGACACTACAATACAGTTATTAAACCCAACGCTCTATACGCAACAGAAACACTCACACTAAAGTCTAAGAGGGATATCGAGAACATCCAAAAAGAAGAACGAAGAATAATCAGGAAAATTATTGGTCCAACCAATAGAAGAAGGCTACAGACTTAAATCAAACAAAACAGTAGAGTCCCACTCAGACATAGCCAACGACATCAGAAAACGCAGACTAAAATTCTACGGTCACATCTACAGGATGCCAGATAACAGTTTAACTAAGCAGATATTCAAACTCGTGCAACCATTAAAAATACCCAACAGTTGGTTCGATCAAGTAAGACAAGACTCGGAAAAGCTAAAATCAAGAGTTCAGAAATCCTAGATCGCAAAATCTTCAGACAAAAAATACACGACTGGGTAGTCATGACAGAAACCAAAGCCAAGAAGACCGGCACAACATGGACAGAAGAGAGAAAACTTGCCTTTCAGTAAACGGATGCGAGAATACTGGAATGGAATAAGAAACCCAGACAGAAAATGACTACGTTTTGCGTGATCAATAAAAACACAAAAATAAAATAAAAAATAAAAATACATAAATAAAATAAAAAATAATATTGTAGAATCTGTGATTAAAATATGCACCTCAGTAGCAAAATGTGCTTTAAATCGAGATACAGTTGTACGCCCGCATTGCATAAAATTATACTGGTTCACTGTACGAATTTGTTGAGCAGAAATAAACACATATATGCAATGTTGTTGTATACAATTTTTTCCGCAGTTCCTCAATAAATTAATTATAAAAATAACGCCAATGCAACTGGTTTTGTAGCTTTAATGCCGTACGCGTTTCGCCTCTCATCGAGGCATCATCAGCGACGAATCTGTTTTGAACATTATACGGGTATAATAAGTGTGAGAAGCAAATGTAAAATTTCGACACAGATTCGTCGCTAAAGATACCTGGATGAGAGCCGAAACGCGTACGGCATTAAAGCATAAGAAAACAGTCCACATATATTTTCAGACAGCTTTGGCTGGCCGGCATTTACGTAATTTGTTATTGTTCCACTATTTCACCAACTTTTAGTAATGTCTTCCAGCTGAATGTTCACGTGTTGTATTGTTGCTAAAATCAATATTTTTCTCGCCATATTCCCTTCTTACATATCTCCGCTATCTGCGATTGCACACATGTGCGGACCAACTGAAGATAGTAATAGACCAAAGAGATTATTCACTCAGCGTTACATTTTACAATTTAACCAAAATCAGTCTTTTTCTCACCGTATGGTATTCTTAAATCTCTATCTGCTACCATCTGCAACTATACACATCTCCCGACCAGAAAAGATAATCATTAAACCAAAGACAATACCTATTCAGTTCTAACGTGTTACACGGCTACTAAAATCAATTTTTATCTTGCCTGTATCTCTCTATGTCCACTGCAATCAGCGATTACACACATGTCCAGACCAGCCAAAGGTAGTCATAAACCAATTTTCATAGTCTTTACACCTATAGCGGTCCATCGATCATCTGACTTCTTAGATACCACTATGATACTAATACTCGTACCAATACAATAATTCTTTACCAAACGTATGTAGTAATCCAAATGATCTATATACCCTAAAGAAATTTGTCACCATCAAATATTAGAATAAATAAATTCCCGTATTTGCGCAGATACAAAAACCCAACTACTTTAAGTGCAAACTGAAAGAGTTTCTGCTTCAGAATCCATTTTACTCTGTGAAAGAATTTTCTTCTTAGAATTTGGCAACTAAGAATGACTGATAAAATAGTATATATGGTGTATGGAAGGGGAAAGTGATAAAGTTGTCCACAATTACTAAAATTATATATGTTTTTTTTCTTTCTGTTGAAACTTTTGACACATGAAGTAATTACACTGTTTTCAAAATTTCACTCATATATAGTAACTAACATGGGATAGCATGCACTCAAAAACTGCTGTAAAAAATTATGATACTAACAGGTTTTTAAGTAATTGATTGCTTATGAGTTGTGGTAACTGGTTGGTAAGAAAATAACTGGTTGTTAGATGCTGGTAACAAGTGTATACACTGTTTCACATAATAAGTATTAATTATCTCGGGATTGTATTTGTAGATTACAGGAAATATTGGTTATACTAATGGGTCGTAACTAACTTGTTGTCAATATATAATAATATTATCAATTATATAGTAATATTGACATTACTAATAAGTGTATGTAATGTTCCACATCCCCGAGATTATTCTCACATGGGATCAAAGTGAACATATCTATCTATCCATGGTAGAGGCTATATCTGTAGAATTGCTGTAGCTATTACCTAGCTAGCAGTGAATTACTGGAGCTATCAGAGACCTGATAAATGACACACTATCTCTCTGTTTTTTTTTTTTATTATTATTAGAACAATGCTTTTAAGCGTTAAGGAGGAAACTGAAGTTTGTTTCCTATCCCAGCTGAGGAGCTGATAAGCGGCTGTTTCATTTTCAACGCATGTTTAGCTGCGATATCTGTCCAAGGTGAAACGTGTTTTGGGTACCCCTCACGTGTTGAGATAACGAGTTAACCTTCCCCCTTTATTTTGAAGTGAAAACTTGTTTAGGCGCATTGGGAGATTTTCGGATGGGGGGTAAATTTATGAGTTCGCGACTTCCGTCACCGACGTGTTGCGCGTATGACATGCGCACTGGACGCTTTCTGGATGGGTAAAATATTACGAGTACGCGTCACCAACATGCTGTAATAGCAGTATATCAGTAGCTATAAGTATGACGTATTACGCTTGAACAGCGGTGGAAGTATAGATTATACTTTGTAAAACAACTTGTTTTACAGAAGTAATAAATTCAGTCACTTTAGCAAGCAGTAGCCGCGTGAAACTTCTGTCTTTATAAGTTACTAGCTCGTACCCGCGACTTCGTACGCGTGGATTAAGAATTTTTTGCCAGAATTAAATATAGAAAGTTGTTGGTAACGAAGGATTAGCTCGTACCCGCGACTTCGTACGCGTGGATTAAGAATTTTTTGCCAGAATTAAATATAGAAACTTGTTGGTAACGAAGGATTGGTCCCAAACAATATCGAGTCGGAACAATATGACAGGAAAACTAACACTATATCATTGTACCGTCGAACCTGTCTCTTGAAGAGAATCAATTTCCAACATATTTCTGTCACCACTCGATAAGGTCTCAAAATTTCGTGACTACAACTGTTAATCATACTGGAAAAAATATCCTGTACCCTTCATACAGATTTCCTTATAAAATTCCATCACAACGATATAGCCATTTAGTCGTCAAAACGTAACAAAAAGACGGAGACTTACTTCCGTATTTATAATAATATTACTGTGGTTCACACTCACACACTGACTGCGAACAACACCTGAGGTATCATTATAACGTAAAAAAGTGTACACCTACAACATTGCAAGACCACCTATGATTTACCTCGCATTGCACCCCTAACTTTCTAATATCTACAGTTTAACATTCAATCCGAATAACCTACAGCCCAGGCGTGACTATTACGATGAATTTTTTTTTTAAATCTTAGCCTCCATGGAGATTTGAACCGGAGACCACGACGTTCGTAAGCAAGCGCTTTAATCACTGAGCTGCCAGTCCACTACACGGAAACACGGCACGGAGACGTCCATATTCAACGTGTCTGTCTATCGCTGTATTTCGAAGTTATGAGACAACATGTGTTATTTATACAGATAATTTTTCAACCAAATGTAGACAGTATTTTTCTCCTTGTTTCAAAGGATAAGTGTGCAAAGTTTCATCGAGATCGGATGAAAACTGTGGATTTGTGTGAAGAACAAACAAACAAACATACATTCATCTCTATATATAAAGATTATTAACGGTTAGTCCTGTTACGGCTTGAGCAATGTAAAACTAATGGTTTTACTGGTTTTAAAATAATGATATACTGATAGTTACTATACACTTATATTCTAACCCACCTAAGGAAAGCTTTCAGACTTCGTATATTCTTATTTGTACATGCGATCGCCAACATTGGATGGTGGACGTACTTGTAAGTAATTTTTAATCCTCAGTATAGTTTAAACATTTACTACTTTACAAGGTACTGTAACACTGAACACATACACAATCAATTGATACTGAAGTACGCTTTTATTCAAACAATTTTTAAATGAGCACACATACGCCGACCACCAATCTAAAATGAAATAGTATGTATCCGAGATTGCATGGCTTCTGAGTGAAAAGTTCAATCACTAGACGTTTATTCAGTCATTAGCACGGTTAATGACATTCACAATTCATCTAGCACTTATTACACACTCTCCACTGGTGTGTTAATGCAATTTTATGTTACTTGGCCTGTCTGAACGTTGCGGGAACGAAGGCCAAAATTTCTGTCCCAGCATGGCAGCGCGGATTACGTATCCATTTTGACCCGGGAGACCTTCACTACAGCTCACTTATCCGACATTGTAGTCCCTGCGCAACACACACCTGCGCTTTCCATACCATGGAGGTAAGGTAGGAATAGAGGGGAGACCAGGTGTCGCTTAAACTGTGAAGCAGCCTGTCTCCGGAGCGGCCATCTTCGTGAGTTCAAAACATTGGTCTGTTTTTCTTAAATTCTAATGTTTGTAGGTTATATCAATTAGGGTATTTATAAATGTGACTCCATAAGACTTCATTTTTAGTAATGCGATGATTAAAAACGAAGAAATTCTTCCGTTTTGTATACATTCCTTGTGTTTCTTGACCCTACCAATATGGCGACCTCCTTCCCCACCGCTCTCCACTCGGCGTCACGTCGTTGTATGGAGAAGGTCCCTTACGTGGTCTCCTCTCTTTTCTTTGCTCCATACAGCAACTGATAGCCTCTTGCAGAGAGTCTAGTACAGTGTTTCCCAACCTTTTTTGGGTCATGGCCCACTTTTAACATTTTTTTTGCCCCCCCCCTACATAATTTTTAATAAAAAATATTTGTTATTAAAGAAACTCATATAGGGTGGTTTTTGAAAGAAAACACTTTAATATTGTCATAAAACACAGTAAGTAAAATTAAAAAACATATAATTAAATACTAAAATTCAAAAGATTTTTAATAAAGATTTATTATGGCAATTTAGTGTGATCCTTGCGCTTTTATATTAGGCTCCAATTTAGTAAACTTTAATCTCAAGTCTCCACGTTGTTTTATATCTAATCGATTTCTTTTTTTTTATCAGTAAATCATTTACTGCACTAAATCCAGATTCGGCTAAATATGAAGATGGAAAAATCACGAACAACGGCGTTATTGGCGCGTTTTAAAAGATCCGGGTTTCCGAGACAGGCGGAACATTACGCGGTTTCCCAAAAAAGGTCAAGTTGACGACTCAAATCATTCAGATGATATATTTTGCTAACATCAAACGAAACTATATCTAATAATTATTTACAGCACTGTTTTAAGAATTTGCTTTTTTGCAATATTTTGTACCTATATCTAACATTGCATTTAAATAACCCGAAGAGAAAGCGGTAAAGTCGTATCAAGTCAATTTCTAAATTGCCCCCCTAAAAAAACCAAATTGCCCCCCTGTGGGGCGTGGGCCCCACGTTGGGAAACACTGGTCTAGTACAACGACGTACCTTTCGATAGGTATCGACTATCGATACTTTAACATAGATGCACTTTAACAGGCCGTTAGCTTATAGTAATGTAATGTCACAATTTGTATTGTATCTGATATACATGAAAATGAATGTTTGCTGGTATTTTTTTGCTAGTGTGCTTCATACAAGAACACAGTTTTTATCTGATTTTGGCGGAACTTTGCATACGTATAGGACTACTTTAAAACAAATAGAAAATCACTTTACGTTATTTTTTTATTTTTTTACAAACGTTGTTAATAAAAAACCACAGTTTTTATCTGATTTTGATAGTGCTTAGCACACATATACTTAAAAACAAGGCGGTGTGGTAGTTCAGCGTTTAAGGCGCTCAGTTCCGAAAGTTTATCTCTCCGGTCTCAGCTTCAAATCCTGTGATGAGCTGGAATCTTTAGGAGTTGTATTTAACTATATGAGCTACGCCGGGACGTTCCGTGGTTCCACGTTAAACTATAGGCCCCTGGGATACGAATTGTCCTTGATGTACAACAGCTTGGTACATCTCCTTCGGGAAGATTCGATCAATCTTTGGGTGAGGCGCATTGCGCGATTATTGGATGAGTAAAATCTTATTAGTTCACGTCACCTTCATGCTAACGTTAACAGTATATCTGTAGCGGTCTGGTGGCTCAGTGGTTAAGGTGTCTGAGTGGGGAGCGAAAGGTCCCCGGTTTGAATCCATGTCTCGGCGGGGATTTTCATAGACCATTAATCCAAAGTTCCCCTCTGGCACAGCTTGCTGTGTAATGTGAAGTACGCCAGAACGCTTCCGTGGTTCGGATTCCACCTTATGCTCCCTTGTACTTGGTAGGACTACCGGATTAGGATAAGGTAGCTACGACAGGGGCAGAACGCGTAGCCAATAGAAACCCTGTCACCAGGTCATTAGTCCAAACGGAGTTATTATTATTTACTATATTTGTAGCTATAATAAGTAAGACGTGTTGCGAGTATGGAATTTGTAGTTTTAATTCTGTCGACAGCCCCCAATGACTTCCAATTTTTTATTTTATTTTTTTATCATTTTATTTTTATTTTTTAACTGCATATAGGCATCTTCTTAATTCAGAATGGGTCGGAGAAGAATAAACTGCATGCATTATTGTTTCGTATAGTTTTTCGCACACTATGTCGCAACGTAAATCAGATGTTGGCTGAGAGATTCTTCGAGATGTGAATCGAAAAGGAACGACACTTGTTTGGGAGTAAGTAATTACGACCCACTGGAAGAACGACGACTATTTATCTGTGCAGTAGTTTAACTGAATACGCGTAACTACGTGAGTTGCTGGTGAATCACCTGATGTGTGGAGCTCACTTGCATCACCTCGTTGTTCTCGGATCTCGTCGAGATGCTGTGAACGTTCTAACTGCCCGCCTACGCTGACACTCCCAGATCTTCTCGTTAATGTAAGCCGCCGTTAATACCGTCACGCCCGAAATGCGACAAATGAGCGGCGACTCGGTGATGAAGAGCGGGAACAGGACGAGGTGTGCGTGGGAGGATCCCGGCTCTGATGCTAGTAGGGATTTGCATGAATTGAGTGCTGGGTCGGGTCTGTTGCATGTGTACTGTCTCCACGGAAACACTGGCAGAACACGTGTGGCTCTAATAAAAGAAATGGAACATATTCTACCTTCTTCTACATCTACATTTGTACTATGCAGTTTATAAAATTGTGGGTGGCAGAAGGTGCTTCAGACCAAAACTATTTTCTTCTCCCGAACGGCACGAGGGATAAAAAAATTCATTACGGCACCTTACTTTTTAAAATGTTTTTATGAACTCGCTTTGGGCTTTGTCTGTCCGGGAAGAATTTAGTAATTGATATTAAACTAACTTCTCGATGAGCTAGAGACTTGGAAATTTGACTATAGCTCAGAACAGGATGACTATGCATGAAAATTTGAAAAAAATGGGAAAAGTTGTCCGGAAAATTTGAAAATTCGGGAAAAACTGAAATAACTCTTTTCTGTGGACAGATTTGGCTAAATTTTTTTAAATGTTCGTAATAGTCCAAATAAGGTTTTCAGTTAGGGAAAAATTGGAAAAGTTGCCCGGAAAATTATAAAATTCGAAGAAAACTGAAATCCTTTTTTTTTTTTGGACCTATTAGGCTAATTTTTTTAAAAAATGTTTGCAGTGGTCTGAATAATGTTTTTAGGGGGAAAAAATTGGAAATACTGCCTGAAGATTTCTGGCAGAACTAAAAGTACTTTTTTCTATTGGATTTTTGTTCGAATTCCAGACCATAACTTATGATTCAAACGTTGAATATGCATAATTATTTTTTTATTTGTTCCTTATTTTCCCGGGATGGAAATAACCCAGTTAAATGTTTTCTATTAAAAAAACTCTAATACATAACTATAAGAAGTGTAGAGAGTAGTTATGAATGAAATAACTTACTTATCAGTTGATATTACCAGTATTTGCGGTGCAAATTAAGAAGTTAGTAGAGCTATTAATACATCAATTATCTGTTGCATCCGCCCAATGCTTTTCGTCACCAATCTTACAAATATTTTAATACCTATCAAAATTTTCCAAGCATAAAATTTCAGGACAATTTAGAAGAAGTTAGAAATCTGTATGTGGTTTTATCCTTCATAAGGAATATATAAATTATTTTATATATTTTTGTCCGTTATAAAAACATGGTACATTAAAAACTTTTTTTATTTAATTATCTAATCTTATCTCACTAGTTGTTGCCAGCAAAATAGGCCAATGGACGATGTATTTCCGCTACCGCCATGGCCAAACCAACTCTTCCGAAAGACATCTAGAAAGGGGGGGGGCACGGAAAAATCATCATAGGTGCTATCGTATGTCGTCACGCTATACACAGTGTGGAGATGATTGCGATTTGACGCAGGACTAGGGCGCCCAATCTGGTGACTAGGAATTGCGCACAACCAACTCTCCGACGCTGCCGACCAAGTCCTAGTGAAGAATTTTTTTTTCACCTCCAGGACTGGAACTAGCTAACCTCTAGTCACGCGTCGGACAAGATCAGGTGCACCGAGCGTGGTGGGCGAGCGTGTAACGCTCTAGCCTCGCATTCGGAAGGACACCGTTTCGAATCCCCGTCCGGGCATCCAAATTCAAATTTGGGTTTTCCACGGTTTCTCCCGAATCACTCCAGGCGAATGCCCGGATGCCTCCTTCAAAAGGCCATCGCCAAATTCGTTCCCGTTTCCTTGTTCCCAGTCCCATCCCGCCTCTAATGACCTAGACGTCGACGAGGCGTAAAGCCATAAGAAAAAATGAGCCAACGCGACGGGCTAACAAAAATATATAATTATGATCAAATATTACATCTATTACCAGATGGCAATTACTGAAATGATACTTCGAAGTGTTCTGTACTCGTCATTGGGTGATCGGTTAGTAAAAACAAATTGCTAAATGTAAAATATTTTGATCATCATTACTTTTTTTTGCTTGGGCTTTACGCCTCGTCGACAGCGAGGTCATTAGAGACGGAATGGGATTGGGGCAAGGAACGGGAAGGAATTTGGCCATGGCCTTTTGAAGGAAGCATCCCGGCACTCGTCAGGAGTGATTTGGGGAAACCATGGATAACCCAAATCTGGATGCCCGGACGGGGATTCGAACCCGCGTCCTCCCGAATGCGAAGATCATTATTACAATTTAGTGTCCGCTGTAGGTTACGATTTGCAGTAAAATTGATGGCTCCCGGTTCAAACGTCCCGTGCTAACACGAGTTTTAAGCGGTTTTGCTTTGTTCGCATGAGGACACTAGGAGGTTCCTTGGATTCCACATTACACATTAGAGTCTAGCCACGGCAGAGGCGCGGCAAGACGAGATTCTGTCACCAGGTCACAAGATCTCGTGAATGGCGAGGGGAGTTTTTATTTAGCAGCGGAAGAGAAGTACGTAGCTTGTGTTTGTGTGATTGTTACTTAAGTTGAAAGTCTTGTTATTATGTGTTGCAATAATAAGGACTTAATAATGCGATAGAACACAGCCTATTCATAGGAAGACATTAATTTGGAACGGATAGGAGCAAATTACTTCATAATTGCTCGAATTAAGTTGTGCATGAAAATCTGTCACGAGGTTCATACACATCGTGCAGTGAGAAATAGACTAAATTACTTCCGGACCCCTTGGAACGTAGTCATCGCGGTAAAATGATTGTGAAAGTACAGGAGCAACACCTCTCTGGATACTTGAAGGTAATTCGAGACAACCACTCGAGTGTCTTTGATGGGATTGTGGTTTCACTTAACAGACAAGATTGTCGAAAAAACAAAAAGACGAATTAAAAAGAAAAAGATTAATCAGTTCACTTGATGGCAAAGAACCTGTTTTTGCAAAGATGTTTCTTTATTTCTCTCATCAGTCTCTCGCAAGGTTTGATGCACTTCTTCCTGTCTTCTACTAATCTCTTCATGATATCCATTACAACTATTATCCGCTTCATATTGTAACATAGCAGTTCCTTAAAATAAATAAAATTACACGTTTAGAAAGATGAAGACCGTAATGGTAGGAAAATAAAAATTGATGGAATTAATAAAAATAAAAAGAATAGCAGGTCTAATAGAGATTATTTTCTTTGAAATGTTGGAAAATATAGTATCTCTGGAAAAAGAAGGTGAGGGTATTGTTGGTAGAGAGGTCGAGCGAAAAAAACTTATGATAATCGAGAAGAGGATTTAGAAGTTTGGAAATAATAACTGCATAGTGAGAAAGTTGCTGAGAGAATATTTGATATATCTTGCATAGAAAGGGAACCTGCTAATCTTTTTGAACGAACTTAGATCAAGAATATTTTACAAAAGTTGTTATTGGTATAAGAGGATCTTTGAACAGAACAAACAAAAAGAAATAAATGGCAGAACATACATTTCTGGTATAAAATCTTTTATTCAGGTTACAATATACCACACCTTGTAAGAATATATTCGAGTTCATGTCTTCTTCTAGACTTTATTTCTTAGAGTGTTTCTCAAACAACAAACTACCCAGTGCAGTATTTGTCCCACCATCGTGTTTCTGCATAAGACTCTTCCATAAACTTCATTCCACACCCATCAAATTCAATATATGTTCTTTGCGTACTACATCCGTCCACTTAAGTATCAGCATCCTTGCAGTGCACCACATTTCAGATTCTTCACTTTTCCTTATTTATGGTATTCCTAAACTCCAAGAAGTCAGGTCTTAAATCTCGAGATAGAAGAATTCTTTAGAAATTATATAAGAATCAAGTAGCTATAATAAAATTGGAGAACAATGAGGGACATGCATCATTTAAAAAGGGTGTGAGGCAAGGTTGTAGTCTATCCCCGTTAATATTCAACTTGTATGTAGAAGAAGAAATAAAGGAAATAAAAGAAAAATTTCATGTGGCATTAGTGTCCAGGGATAAAAAATCAGTGTGCTACGATTTACTAATGACATTGTCTTGTTAGCAGAACGGGCTGAGGATATTGAGAAGTTACAAATGGCATGAACAAAATACTGAAGGAAGATTTTGAACTGAATATAAATCAAAACAAGACAAAAGTGATTAAATGTAGCAGAAATGATACCAATACTAATAGATTAAATATAAAAATAGGATCGGATGCAATAGGAGAAGTGAGTGAACTCTTCCCGTTGGGAGGCAAAATTACAACCGATGGTCGAAGCAAGAATGATGTTAAAAGCAGAATAACACTAGCAAAAAAAGCCTTCATGAAATAGAGAAAACTTTTAGTTTCAAACATTGATCTAGGAATTAGAAAGAACTTTTTAAAACTCTATGTGTGGACCACAGCTCTTTATGGTAGTGAAACATGGACTTTAGGAATACCAGAAAGAAATAAAATTGATGCATTTGAAATGTGGTGCTACAGAAGAATGCTGAAAATTAAGTGGACAGATATAGTACGAAATTAACGAATTTTGGAAATGATGGATGAGGAAAGAAGTTTGTGAAAGAAGCTTACAGAAAGAAGAGACAGGCTGGTAGGTCATATTTTAAGACATGCTGGATTGGTTAATTTGTTAGTGGAGGGAACAGTCAAAGCTAAGAACTGTAGAGGAAGACAGAGATTAGAATATATGGAGCAGATAATTGAGGACGTGGGTCGTAAGGAGTATGTAGAGGTTAGCACAAGATTGAAAGAAATGGAGGATTGTATCAAACCAGTCGAAAGACCGATGACAGGAAAAAAAAAATTCCAATCTACACATCCCTTTGTCATAAATATGAAACACGAAATTCTTGTAGCTTTTTATCTAGTCCCAGTTTGTGGAGTGCCCCGTGGAGTCAGTGGATAGAAAGAGTTGTCCCTAATAAATGCTCAAGAACAGTCGAAAATTATAACCCACTAAGCTTTGCTCATCGTGCTTTGAAGTTGTGAGACAGACTGGGAATATATGGTGGCCTTTGGTCACTGGAATTTAACGTAATAATTTTTAAGTACTTTAAAACTAGGCTATAACTATACATAGTACAGTAGATGTAGGGATCATACATCATGACAACCTATTAATGTAGATAAATACAGAAATGTGGTTGATAATGTGTATTATACTTTGTGAACATCAATATATTAATGGCATTTTTGGGAGCGTCTTTGGCAGCTAAGAATAAACCGGGTGGAGTGAACACGAAACCAAGGAGATAACGATGTATATGATAATTAATGGAGAGGAGGAGGCATTAATAACATGGTTGGATGATACAGAAGCAGGGGTAGAAGGAGCTGCTAAATTTATGGAAATAGTTTGACTTAAAGTGAAAAGTTTATTTGTAAAAAACATTTACGTTAATGTTGTGATGACTAATTTTATAATATCCGAGAATCTGCGGAGTGAAAAAGTAGTAAAGTTAAACCTGCATAGTTCAGTTGTGGTGATATAACCGATGGAACTCTTGAAATAAAAGTAACACAAAAAAAATGTACGTAGAGTATGCATTATATTATAAGAAAATGTAACAGAGAGGTTAGGGAATTGAGTTACAAAACTTTGGTCAGACCATTGGTTGAAAATGGTGGTGTTGTTTGGGACACACATTTTGCATATCAAATACGATATTTGGAAGGTGTGCAATGAAGAGCAGCTAAATTGGTTTCTGAAAATTATGGCAGGACCCAGTCAGTGACTGATATGATAAAGGAGCTGGATTGGGAATCATTGGAGGACAGGAGGAGGGTGAATAGAGTGCTGGGCATGTACACTACAGGGCCTCGTATGATGGTGACGGAGCTTGGAGGGATATTGGTCAAAGAATTAGGAATGGTGCATGGAAAGGGAAACACGACCATGACCACAAGCTGGCATTCGATTTCATGCACAAGGGAGTGCGAAAATTTTACTTTTTATGTAAGGGTGTGAGGGATTGGAACAAATTACGAAATGATGAATAATTTACCAAAAACGCTGAAAGAATTTAAAATTAAAATGTGTAAATCGCAAAAGTAGATGGGGAAGGAATTTAACACTCAAATTACATAAGATAATTAAAAAATAGAATAAAATTGTGCTAATTAGATGACTAAGGGAACTGGCAAAGCGCTCCAACGCAATTAAAATTAAATTAAATTAAAATCGAGGAGAGATCTGCGACATTATAGTTATAAGCAGAGAGCTAGACTTAAAACACATTTATGTCTAAAATAGGTTTTCTCGAGGTGGAATCCTCTCGATAGACTCACTCGCCTAGTTGCCCTAGAGGATTTTATTCATCCTGAGAGGAACTTACTAAAGAAAACGCACAAAAGTAAAAGTAGCACGAGTTTGAATTGCATATGGTTCTGTCGACGGTATTAAACGGTTAGCATTTAAATGAAAAAATTGCATAGTATTGTAGCTTCCGAGGACAAAACACAAAATTAATTTTTGGCTAGTTGTGTGGCACACAACCTCACCATTTGTGATTTTTAATATTAGTAAAATTGTTATTTTTTTATTTAGTAGTTATAATTGTAAATACTAACATTGAGTTTCTAAGGTCACAGAATGTCAACAGAGGTATACGAGATCTTTGGTGAAAAATAACTGTTGAAAAAAAAGTTGTTGAAGAGAAAATGAAATGAGAGAAGGTGTGGTCGGAAAAAAATCTTAAAGCAGAAGCTATAATAAATCCTAGCGGGATTCGTAATGGAACACATTACCCTGAGGGCAGAAGATTAGTATAATGATGAAGTTAGTGAAACATGAAGGTTGTATTAGATAGCTGATTGCCATTTGAAAGTAGAGGATAATGAGATAAGTGAAAGACTTTTGTTTCATGTTGAGATTATAATAAAGAAAGCGGAGTTGTTTCTTAAAGTACATTTGGTATGATTTTTTAATAGTAGTTTGATTTACAGCGGCGGTATCGTAAGAAAAACCAGCGGTGGACATAGATGGTTAAATAAAGATCCTATTTGAACTAATTTGACGCTGGAAACTTAAGGAAAAGTAGTACAATTTATTTTATATAGGTAAAAATAAGATATGAAGTGTGAGATCCCACTCACAAAATCATTGTAATAAAAAATAACTGTAAATAAACTAGGTTAAACAGACTTCACAGCATGAGTAGTTTGTGTAGACATTTGGGGTAATTTTAAGTTTTTTTTTTAGAATTTAGTTTGTTGTAGTTGGTACTACTGTGATTGTGTATGGTGGGAGAGTGAAGATGGCAATATGGCGAGAGAGTACTAGTAGAGAGCTTGTATAGATAGAAGTGTGTGTTGGCAGTATTTTGTAGCAGCGAACGTTTGAAATATAGAATAAAGTTTCTCGAATGAATGAGTGGAGTAATTGAATTATTTGACTATAATACCCGTTGCGCTAACATGTATATCTTGTAAAGTGGTTTGTTGAATAGTAGTAATAAAACGCTAAGTGATATCACTACCGCCAAAACCAACAGTAGGGCCATATGTTGCGAGGAGCGGGATATCTACTTACTGCTGGTTAATGTAAAAATTAGCAGTGGGGCTTAGCAAATTGGCGACGCCTGCCAGGATAATGAAGATACCAATGATAGCCTAGCAAATTGGAGACCCTTAAGCCAGGATTAGGTGATGTATCGCATTGCTTACGAGCTGGAATAATTTCATCGGAAGCAGACGACGTGAGGAAAACATCGGCGACTGGTAGCAGGTATTTTCAAGAAAGAAGAAATAACGGCGCAGATGTGGCAAGTACAAAAGACAATTTAATTTTCTTGGAAGAATTTCAGCGTAATCAAAGTAGCAGTAATTACAGAAAAGACTGACGGAAATTAACGTTGTAACTTTTGCGGAACAATTTTGTTGCTTGATTGGAAAAAGAAGTGGTGTAAATATCAGCAATTGAACGGTTGAATTAAGCAGAACTATTTGAAAACAAGCATAAAGTAACGGAGTACTGTTTGTAAGAATTGAAAGTTTAAAATTTGTAAAATTGTCGTAAGAATAATTTTGGTCCGTAAAAAACTGTTTAAGCTAAATTTACATACTGTGAAAGTCTTAGTTAAAGTAATAAAGAAAATAATTAAATACAGGGGGGAAGATTTTTTTTGTAGACGAATATAAAGCAACTTGTGTATATGCATGTATGTCAGTCATTGTAACTTTCGATGTAATAACATGTTGTGTATATTTTGTGTTGCAAAATTTATTTTTTTACAGGGGTGCAGCTGTTTTTGGTACAGTAAGTAATTCTGGAAAGGTTTTCTGTACCCGTTTGAAAGTCTAGCTGCGTTGTAATACGGCGTTGTAAAATTGTGAAGTGATTTTGTATGTGTAATATTGTCTTGTGATTTGGCGGAATAATTTTTGTAGCAGACTTAGCCCGTGGTACTGTATTTGATGAAAATTTGTAATTAACATGGCAGCAATTAGTGAAAAATAGTCAACCGCGATGCTGAATTAAATATTAAAGAGGGGAATAATAATAATAATGCTAATGTCAACAATGAAGATTCTGGTTTCGGTGAGCGCTCGACGGTAAGGGAGGGAAATGGATTTAGCGCATGTAGTGTAGCAGAAGTTAGTAGCGTTGATATCTCTGACCGCGGGGGGAAGCGGATTTGAGTCGCTGACCAGTGGTGATATTAGTGTAGATATTAAAAGTAGCTATATCGGTGACCATGAGTCAGAGAATTTCATGACAAATGTTACGTCGACACCAGTACCAGTCGATCAAGTTAAAATACGAGAAAAAGAGGAGGTAATGAAATGATTGATGCCCAGAAACAGAAAGGTGGCGAAATATCAATGTTAATTTCTTTAATGGAGTGTATGAGGGAGGAATCAAAACGAACAGCAGAAAATATGGAAAGAAAAATTGTATTAAGTCAGAGGATGACAGAAGAGATGAGAGAGGAATCAAAACGAACAGCCGATAATTGTGAACGAATTTCGGACGAAATGCGAATGATGAAGCAGGATATGTTGAAAATGGATGAGTGTATTCGGCAATCAGAAGACAGGTGTGACAAGAAGATAGAAAATATGAGGCAAAAATTAAAAGAGGAAGTGGACACAAGAATGGAAAAGGAAATAACGATGGTGTATGATTATGTGGAAAAGCTTGGGGAGACTACTAAAAAGAATGTAGAATGTTTAGTGCAACAGAAAGTTGAGGAGGAAGTGAGAAAAGTAGCAATATAATACAAGAAGAGCAAATGGCCATGCGGGAAGAAAAAAATAATCTATGAAAATCAGAGGGAATGTGCTAAAGGGATTGAAGAGTTGAAAGAGAAGGCGGAAACTAACTCCAAAAGGATTTCTCGATTAGGAGAGACTAATGGTTATGGACAAGGAGGCAAAAGGAGTGACATGCAAGGTGGCGGAAGTAGCTAACCAGGTCGACTTAGTTAAAGAAGATGTGAGAGAAGAGATATTACAATTAACTCAAAGAGTCAAGGAAGCAGAACGGCGAGGTGTGACTACTATGGGAAGCGGTAACATCATTACGAATCATTTCAAGTTACCGGAAGTAAAATTTGAACCCGAAGGAGAAGTTCATCCTGTAGAATTTGTTAGAGCTTATAAAAATGGCTTACCTTACGAGTGGTCTGACGTTGACAAAATAAGGTATTAAGAACATGTTACGAGGGGATGCTTTTGCATGGAGTTGCGAGAGTGACGAGGAGTGTAACAACTATGAAGAATTTTTGAGAGTATTTTTGAGCAAGTATTGGTCACAACG
>JARYHS010005951.1:0-24529 GCA_031002005.1 Vandiemenella viatica
GTTCGACGTCTCTTTCTGTAGTTCTTTTTTTTTTTTTTTTTTTTTTTTTTTTTTTTTTTTTTTCGTATGATGAGTCAACGGCCAATTGTATACTGTGTGAAAGAGCACAATTCCAAATACCAGGCATTACCTTTTGGTATTACACTTGTTTCCGTCAGATCTTAAGCCAAAACTTGAGTTTACACATCTAAACCAAATCAGGTAAAAACATACGTATTTATACTGTGTCAATTGGGTGGTTCCATTACTTTGATTAATCTTTGAATATTAAGCATTCTCTGATTTCACACGAGGCAGCGCTACATATATATGGCAGCTGGACTTTGTAGACAAAATAATTGGCCATATATACAGCAAATCTGTCATTTGGATCGAGAAATTATGTCATCATGAAACAGTTGACATAATTCTTTAAAATATGTCAAAACAGCAGTATTTTATAATCTGTGCGGAAAATACGCTCAAGATATGAGAATCCCATTTGACATCAAAATAAATTTTCCTGTAGGTGGTATAGTGTATTTATAATAATAATTGATATCTATAGATACATATTATAAGCAATAAATGACTGTTCCTATTAATATTAATGTTTCTCTAGAAACATAGTAGCAATATTTGCAAATTTAACATACTTAACCTAAACCATATTCTCGTACTCTTGTATGCTGCATGGTTATTATAGTGCATACATCCATTTAATTAGAACCTATTACTTAAACAGATAGATGCTTTAAACATATTGCTTAAGGGGCTAAAGCCGACTTGTTTTTTTCTCGCTAACCACAGACAATAATCTAGAAATTCTAGACAGAGCATTTCTAAATACCAACTCATATAGAACGTGGACAAGCCGGTCAAGAGGTATAAGGTTCATGGAAGGCGAGGCACGCAGTATGGGTGCCATAAATAAATTTTGCCTCCACCAGTGTAGTCAACGTGGTGGCTAGCGCTCCAGCTGGAGTGGGTTCGTACATGTCAGTAAGATGGTGGGTAATGAATCCTTGCTCAGTAAAGGGTGCATTGAAATTCAATTATCAGTAGTGGACTTCGAATGGCATCGTTAATAACCGACAACAGATAGTTAATTAAATCAATACCGAAGTATAGGACACGTAATGCAGCACATGAAACTATAACAGTACCACCGAAACTCAATACCAACATTAAGATGCTCAGAGCATATAAAACGGACAGGGCACAAAGAAAATCTTGTATGTATTCCTACTGTGAAGCACACGTTACCAGTCGTTTGTGTAGCCGAGATTTGAGTAAATAGTAATTATGGAAGCTGTCATGTATGGTATCAGAAACTTGGGCAGACTTTAAATTTTACAAAATCGTGATCACTCAGAGAACGGTCTGGGGGCTCAGTGATAAGGGAGTGTCCATAAACTACGTGGCCTCGGCCTAGGTGGGGGAGGGGTTTGGCTGAAAAGCTGTGTGGAGCTACGTGGGGGAGGGTGTTTCCGAGCCAGGCCACGTAGATTTACATTCATATTATTTTCCACAGTTAAAATGAGGTACCACAACTACATGTGAATATTTATTTCCGGAATTTAACTATATCTGTTGTAGTTTATGATAGTCTGACGAGAGAAAACAATACAAAATATCTATTGGAAATCATAGGAAAAAAAGCTACGTGGGGGGGGGGAGGGGGTTAGAGTCAACTGCCACGTCGGGCTACATATGTGGAGGGGGATTCACAGGAGGCCAAAATGGAGCTACATACTTTATGGACGCTCCTTAAGGCGTCTGGCTGGAGACAGAGAGTTCGCCGCTTCGAATTCCTGTCTCGGCGGGGATTTTCATAGTCCCTCAACCCAACCATCATCCCTGGCACTGCTCGCTCTGTAGTGTTAAGTATGCAAGAATCCTTCCGTGTTTCGGATTCCACGTTGAACTGTAGTCCCATATGGCTGGAAGGATTGTCGGAATGTGTTAAGATAGACGACACAGAGGTTCATGTTAAGTGTCTCCTACCCTCCTACTTGCCCTGTTCGAAACGGTTAGAGACTGATCAGAGAAAGGAAACAACGAAGTCTCACAATTCTGAAAATTCAACATGATCGAAGCACCATTCGAGGAATTGGATTACACATATATATATTTTCTCACATGACCAGAGAAAAGTCTCAAATGTGAATAAATTATAGATAGGATGGAATTTTTACTGTTCTTTTGTCAAAATAAGAGAATAAATTTAAAATACAAATATATTCAAGTCGGCTGCCGGCAGATTATATTCGAAATGTATAAAAATTATAAAGAAAAATCCTTCAGTGCTCCACTAAATTTTTTATAATTGTTCCTACAGGTAGGGATAAAACGATACTAGAAATACAAGTACCTACTCGATACATTCCTTCCGGTACCAAGTACTTTTTGTATCGATACTTTAAAAATAAGTATCAAGTAGGTATCGGTCAAAAGTACTCGTATCGGTGTATACCAATATCACGAATATTATGATTTCATTTAATACGTCAATTAATACATTAAGCGCTCATCTACACTGTATAGAGTATTTTTTGTTATTGTCATTATTGCATATTTTTCAACACATGCTTTTTCTAAGTTTGTGTTGTTGGCAAACTTGTTTCTATTCCCGGCCGAAAGAATAGTTCGAGATTCCTCTTTGAAAAATGTTACACCAGCAATTATGAGCATTACAAATTAAGTTAGAGAAATTGTTACATGGATCAAAAACAGTATTATACAATCATACAAATTAAGAAAAATACAAATCGATAGTGGAGTTCCTGAAGGATATACTAAACAATTTATTCTTGACGTTAAGATACGTTGGAACTCACTATATTATATGATTGATAGATTTTTTGATATATTGAAAATTGCTACGTAGCTTTTACTCGATGCTACAGATAGTCCTGAATTGGTGACTGGACAAGAAATTGAAATATTGAAACAGATAGTCCTCTTGCTACAACCATTCGAATTTGTCACAAGAGAATATTCAGGCCAGAATTACGTTACTTTATCCAAAATCATACCCATTATCAATTGTCTGACGTCGTAGCTAATAAAATTTTCATCATCAATAGAATGTGTCACTCAGTTGCAACAAAACTATTGGCTGAATGTAAAAAAAAGATTTGGTTGGTCTCATTGAGATTTAACACCCTTGCAGCTTTGGGAACAATTTTAGACCCACGTTTCAAAAACCTCCATTTTCAAGATGCAAGTGCATGTGGGAGTACAAAATTAAATAATATTATTAAAGTAGATCCGACATTGTCAACATCAACCAGTGGATCTGAAGAAGAACAATCCACGAAATTTTGATTTTGGTTACACCACAAACAACTTGCAGTTGGCCAAAGTGGCGCCATGCTAACTCAAAAGCCGATGAAGTTTCAATTTATTTGGATAATCCAGTCTGCGCTTTAAAAGCCAACCCTTTAGAGCAGTGGGTCGTCAAACTTTTCTGCTCAAGGGCCAAAACTAACAGTATGATGTGGCACCTCGGGCCACAGATTTACATGTATCTTTATTAATTGGCAACGCATGTAAATGGTGTGTTTTGAACCTCCAGTAGACTAGCTATAGTAAAGAAGCGAGAGGTTTACCACTGACTTTCTAGCACTAATCGTTAAAGTCGAGACCATTCGGAACACTTTGTGTAGAATGTTCTGTTTCAGATTGCTGCCACCCTCAGCGACCCCTAAATAGTAACACTGTAATTGCCCAACGAAATATTGCTGCGTTGTCTTGGTGAGCAGATGGTTAATAACGACAACTGTACTTACATTTAAATGTATTATGTAACATGAGACACAATCACAACTGTTTACTACATGTTTTGAAAGTCATATTTCTTCAACTCAGTGGACTAAACTACAACAGCCTTAATTTCTTTCATACTAGCTGGCATTGACTAGATATGTATTTATTTCAATCTAATGTTATTTTGTCTCTTCCTCCCCTCACTCTCTGTCGCCCATGTCGTCCTTCCCCTCACTCACCATCTCTTCATCCCTTTCTCTGTCCATTTCGCACTTCCCCCTGTATGTGTCCATCTCCTCCTTCCCCTTCTCCATCCACATTACCACCCCCCCCCCCCAATCCCAATAAGACGTTGCCTTTGCTTACCCCACAATATTTCTTCACAGGTGTGGAGGATAAACACACACCAAAACACACACATTTTTTTAAGAGCTAATGACTAATGATTCCTTTTTCCAAATATTTACCACATATGAAGCTGACCGCCTCTATAAGCGCATTCATGAATCCAAGGCACTTTCATTTAAGATTTATACAACAGCAGATAATTTGTACGAGGCACACACGCCCATGAGTTGTCAGCACTGAGAAACAAACAACAAAACATTTCCATTATTACGTCCCCTCACACAGCAACGACAAATCTATCTGCCCCTGTACCGAGTGGCACCTGTAAAGGCGACTGAACAACTTTACGCGCTCCTACTTATAATTCTTCCATTATATTTTTCATTTGACGAAGGAGACAGGTAAAGCCGACAGCTGCAAACCATTTATTCTTTATCGGATTAGGATATACATCATTTATCATTCTTCAGAAGCTGTGAACGTTAGCACCTGTTAAAATGAAATAGTACTTTCGAAAACAGACCATTTGCAACTGTTGGATGTATGTGACTCCTTCGCCAAATAACACTGCTGTGCAGTTGCTGACAACAATAAGCCATGTTTATGACACTGAAATCCTGCAACACAGGGAATAATATTTTTAAATCCCCATCCGCCAGTTTGACAACTATTAGATTTTGAGGGACGTATTTGTGGGAGGCGATAGTTGTCATGTTGACAACAATTACATTTTTAGTCAGTCTTCACAAGAGTCAAGTGTTGAGACCGACTGGAATATTCATTGTAGCACGAGTCATTGATGACATGCGCCATTCAGATTTTCACAAAATGGCTGTCACCATTTTACAAGCGTTTAAAATAGCATAAAATGCTGCTGATCAATTTTCAATAAACTGAAAAAAAAGCATACAGTGCACCTGACTAATTGATTCCAGTCTAATTATCCCTGTGAAAATTCACATGACTTGCGTAATGTTACAATATTCATGTAGCTAAGCAGGAGCATAAGAAGGGTGAAGGCAAGGAAGAGAATCATTAGTAATTTTGTCACTACCAAAAACAAGTCTGGGATCAGTGTGTTTTGTTCCTTAAATTGATTTTAAAGTACTTTCACGCAAGATGAACTAGACGTATTTTAAAAATATTATATTACATTATTCAAATGGCCACAAAAACTTTATTATAATTTTGTTAATCTCAAACTTTCAAAAGAATATATAAATAAAAATAATTTAAAAAATAAGAAAACGACAGATACACTGCACATGCAAAGGGCTATATAAGAAAGCTACAGGTCTGTTCTTGAATGTGGTTTTTTATTCATTAAAATTGCAAAACAAAGTACAAATATAAAATTTTTCATTAATGTGATTTGTGATGTTGAACGTTTTTGGCTATCTCATCTATATCTGCGTCGTTTGGGCTGCATGCAATCCTCATTGCGTCTTCTAAATGACTGGACAACCGATTACGATATTTATTTTTCAAGTACTTCATTTTTGAAAATGAAGCTTCACAAAGGTAAGTTGAAGGAAATAGTGTTAAAATGAACTGTGCACAGTCTCGTAAATTTTTATAATTGTTAGGCACACATTTCCAAAATTGAGTGTACTGTTGGGTTTCACGATGTTCTATAAACAGAGCTTTAAGCTGTGTGTCATGTTGAAGTTCGATTATTTCATTTAGCAAGTTAGTTTTAGGAAATCCAAATTGGCAGAATAATTTGAGATCATCATGTTCAACATGCCAAGGGTTCTCTACGAGAATGAAACAGCTTCGAATATTTCTAACATCTGCAAATCTGTTTTGTATACCTTCCAAATAGGCTTCCAAATGTTCTTTCATGTCTTGGTAAATAGTTTCGGCGATAGCTAAGTCTGATCTGAGCATAGCAACAGTTGGAAAATTAGACAGATCTTTTTCTCCGAGTTCATTTATATATAATTGCAGTTTGGCTTCAAATGCTAATATTTTGTTAGTCATTTGCCCAATTATCTTGTTTGGTCCTTGTAATTCCAAGTTAAGTGTGTTGAATTTTTGTGTAATATCGGTCAAGAAAGCTGTAAGTATCCACCATTCATCATCATCAAGTTCAGGATAATTTTTGCCACTTTGCTGTAAGAATAAAATAATTTCTGATTTCAAATTGACAAATCGTTCCAGCACTTTTCCTTTGCTTAACCATCTGACAGCAGTATGTAGGATAACATCACTGTAACAAGCCTGCAATTCCTCCAGTAGTTCTTTAAATTTCCGGTGATTAAGTTCACGGGCACGAATGAAATTTATAACGCTTATAACCGTTTTCATAACATTCTTCAATTTGGTATTTGAAATTTGACATGCCAGACTTTCTTGATGCAGTAAGCAGTGAATGGAGAGTAAATGTGGCAAATTCCATTCCTTCTTAATCAGTGCTACCAAACCATTGTTGACGCCCATCATTGATGGACAGCCATCTGTACATACTGATATTAATTTGCTCATAGGTAAGTCATTTTTTTCTACAAACTCTTTAATTGCATCCATAAAATCAGAACCTTTTGTGTGACCTTTCATGGTTATAATTGCTAAAAAATCTTCCTCTATTACCCCATCATATGTGCAGTAACGCACAAATAATGAAAACTGAGCCATTGAAGCTAAATCTGTACTGGAATCACATGCAAGACTGAAGTATTTGCATAGTTTTACTTTATTAATTACTTCCTCAAACATATATTTTGAAATATCTTCTATACGGCGTCGACAGGTAGATTCTGAAAGTGTGAGCTTATTTATTTCAGCTAATATTTGCTTACTGTTAGAGAAATTTTGAAACAAAGTGTCAGAAACAGTCATCATACATTTCTTCACTAATTCAGCATCAGTGAAAGGTTTCATATTTTTTGCTAGAATATTACATACTTGGTATGATGCTTTTGTGACAGCCTCACTTTGCCCAACTGCTGCTAACATAACGTTTTGTTGACGACGAATGGTAGATTTTAGATGAGCAATTTTTTCCTTTCTTTCATTTGAATTCAAAGGAAAATACTGTGCTTACTTGTGTAGTGGCGAAATAAATTGTATCTCTTCAGTCCCACGATGGTATCCCGGCATATTAAGCAAGTAGCAGTACCTTCGTTGTGCCCACTTATAAAACAAAACTCTTCTTCCCATATTTCTTGGAAACTTCTTTTCTCTTCACTTATTTTCCTCTTAGTCACTGTTTTTGAGGGTACACCAGACATTATTTATTCCACTACTAATGATAGCACAAAATATGAGCACAAATACACTCAAGACGCGACGAACGCTCAGGAGCACCGAAACTTACTGCACGATTGACACGACAAAGCTAACACTGAGGCGGCTGCGGGACAAACCCGCCGACAAACGAGCGGCCGTAGGGGCGCGGCGCGTTTGATGCACGGCTTACATTGTTGGCTAGCAGTGCGCTCACGCCTCTGAGCGCTGCGGAACGCCGCAAGTGGCCCCGACTTTAATCACAATTCTACGCAGTTTCCGCAAACAAAACACGGCTACGCCAGACAAGTAGATAACTAATGCTGCCCGTGCGAAGCCGAGGAGGGCCGCGGGCCGCACGAAAACTTCATTCGGGCCGCAGTTTGACGACCAATGCCTTAGATCCTTTTTTATATTTTTGGCTTCACGCTTCGTCGAGGTGATAAGAGGCGGGATGGGAGTGGGGACAAGGGACGGGAAGGAATTAGGCCATGGAATTTTGAAGGAAGCATCCGGCATTAGCCTGGAGTGATTTGGGGAAACAATGAAAACCAAAATCTGGATTCTCGGATGGGGATTCGTACCGGCATCCTTCCTAAAGTGAGGCCAGAACGTTAACCCCTTGCCCACCACGCTCCATACTAATACCCCTACGAAATGCTAAACCTCCCTGTTGTCAAGACTGATTTCATAGTTTTCGTAATAGCTACTATTGTGTTATGTTGTTGAAATTAGTAACACCTATAAAAGCATTTGCGAAGGCAGAAAACAATCGTTTTAAACTCGAAAACGAGTAAGTGCTTTTTGGCGACACTTCTAGCCGGAAGTGTATTAATTATTAAGATAACTTTTGTTCCCATGCATAGATGTTTTTCAAATTTGTAAGACATATTCTACATACTAATTGCTACAGTCTCTACCGTTATTGGGTATACAGCTTTCCACAAATGGAAAATATGCCTTTATATTTAAACTAAAAGAGCAAGAATTTTAATTTCTTGAACAAAAAATATTAATAAGAAATATATTGTTAAATATGTTATTTTGTTGGTTTAGTTAATTGTCTCGATATTATTTTACAATATTAAAAAAAAACACTTTTCAAACATTTCATATATTATGCATTCTGTCATTAAAGACCTTAGTAACAACATATTTTTAACTATCAATTTGGATGCTTAAATAATATTTTTATTATAAAAATCAATTTTGTAGATAACTACAATAGTTCTGTGTAGCTAACTATGAAATTTGAACCCTCAAATTTAAATAAATTTGGAGAAATAGAATTTTCAATTTCTATAAATATTTGTTTGCGTTTGCTGTATCTACCCTCTCAAACTATTGTTATCATGAATCCAGGATTTACTAAAGCCAACAGACGAAATCTACAATATTGGTTGGAAATTTATTTGCCGCTAATTCAGATTTTTTTGCTAAGTTTCAAAATGCGAAAACTTTTATATAAGTATCTCAACTATTTGCCTAATAAATTGAATTTTAAAATAAAAGAAAATATAATCTCTGCCTAGTGCAAATGGGTTAACCTTTGCTGTGAGTATGGTGTGTTATTTTTATGCAATAGTACGCACCTATGAGACTTAAACTTTTGCTTTCACTTATTTTAAGATCAGCGTACGGTAACGATGCCATAGGATATGCACAACTTCGTCGTGGTTTGGGTATATGTACTGTCAAGTGCGAGGTGTGTGCGGAACATAAAGTTCATTCGAAATGTTATGCATCGACCATGGTAGTTGATAAGACGAAGGAAAAGTGGTTAGTATTCAGTGTCGCAATTGTACGGAACTAAATTGTTATTGGCACTAACATTTAATTTATTAAAACGAAGGAACTCTCAGCCAGAAAAAAGACCACACACAGACTGCCGACCCAAATAATATGCTACTGACACAATTTCTCCAAGAAGCTAAAAAATCAAACATTAATAACTGTGCCTTATAGTGACTGTGGAGTGGAAGACAATGAAAAGCTGTCACTTCATTGTTAATTAACAAAGCGCTGATAGTGGTTGCCTTTAAATAAAAGCGAGGCGAGATGTACTTGTCGATAGCAAACTTCATTTCCTATTAGTCCGACATTGAAAGTTTGAAGGAAGGAATCCTGGTTAATCATAATTTTCTTATTATATAATACCACATGTAGTTTTCCATCTCATTTAACAGTTAAATCACAAATAAGTTCATCTTGTTCTTGTGTACGAAGTAGTTAAGTGTTAAATTATTTGTAGTGCCCCCACCAGGACACCGGTAAACCTATGGTGAACCTGGCAGCAGGCCGAGCGGAGACTTGGCCAGATTCGATGAGAGGACTGAGCAATGGGTAAGGATCGATCATAGTAGTCGATCTGGGATCGGAGTGAGATATTGGTGGTAGGATCATCAGGATGGATGATTTCATAAACATGTGCTATGTACAACTTTTACTATCACAACTGTACAAAATATACAAATGGTATGCATTGAGACTGTTGCTGAATACTGATAACAACATAAGGTGCTATTGCGCTAACTTCCTTCACGCTATAACGTATACTGAATACTGAAAATAGGTTGATTATTATAACTGCATGAGTGTGACATTTACTTTGAGGACAGCAAGAGCTTCTTCGACTGTGGATGATTATCTAGACCAGTAACCCCAGCTCTAGGCACTGTGGAGGACCCTAGCTCGCTATCTATGAATGGCTTTCCACGTCCAACCATACCCTACAGCAGAGCCAACCTGTTAGGCGCTGTCCGTCTTCTTCGTGTGCCATCCCGCTGCCACGGCCGTCGGAGGGCGACTCGACGTCTGCGTTCTCTCTGTTCCGACTGTTGCTGGCTGCGACTGATTGATGAAGACAAGACAAGACACTCTCCGAAACCCGTGCAGAGCGTTTTACACCACCTCCCACTACGGTCCTAAAGTGGAGGGGCAAATTGTAACCAATGATGAGGCCGATCCATGCTTTCATCTGATCCTCCTTAGCTCGACCATTGCGCACTTTTTCCTTACTGTCAGAGCTCTAAATCCCCCGTCGATGCCTCTGTCTGGTTTCTACTTGCCATCCTCATTTCATAATTAACAAATATGTAACTTATGAACCAAGCGAACAACTGCGTTCGCTACACCTCCCTACCCTCAAAACGTTTTGGCTCCACTACAAAACACATCTTAAGCCTAATTTACATTCTTATCTGTACAAACAAATTTCCTTAAAATCTAATTATAAATTTTCTTACGAGTAAATACAATTTGTTTTTGAACTGAATACGTTTCCTTGGTACATGTTCTATATGTTCTGATTTTGCCAAAATGCTATATGTGTCTGTGTTATATTCTGTGAATCAACATGTTATAATGTATATAATTTTAATAGTGTTCTTCTGTGTAGCAAAATTACTCTTTTCTCTCTTGATGTGCGTTGCGGTGTTTGGCTTGTACGTCCTGAAATGATTATATCTGTTTAAATGGAAGCGATCGCAACAGACGAAAGCGTCCCCCCCGTATGAGCGATATTGTTTACTTCCGCCATCTGGTCTGGCTAGCGCTGAGCCGTGTAATTTACTCATCACTGACGAGACTTGAGATCGTCTTTGCATTTGTCAGCAGGGCTCTTGCTCCCTCTCGTAGAATCTAGAACACTCGTAGTGTACAATTAGCACAGAATACTTTTTAACTTATTACAACAACAGAACATTTTACAAACTCATTTTTAAGTCTTCTACAACAATAAATTATCATAGCACAGACATTATTATTTCTTATATTAATGCAGTCAGTCAATGTTTTTTTGGTATTTATTTTATCCCTTTTAAGCAACTCATAGTATGAACATTCATTATTACAGACACCCACAATAACATTTAATCACGATTAGTCTTAACACACAGTAATATACCTCAGGCATCAAACTTATAATACATCTCGCATCCGTTGCATATTCTCTGCACATTTCTTATTTTTATCTTTTTATAATATTAGGTAATGACTGTTACGGAATTATCTTACCAGCTCTCTTATAATTAAACTCCCATTAATGTTTCCGCTAAACCTTCGCACCACTTTGCTATTAGTCTGGAGTACAGTTTACAGATTATTACCTCGATATTGCATTGATTACTCGGAGTTACTTGTACATTCTTACTTCAATAATTAATGTTATTTTGATGTTAAATCTCTGAATATCGTGACTGATTCCTCGCGATTTAATTTATTTACCTATTTTACAATTGCTTATAGTTACAACATTTTAACCATTAATGATAGTTCTGCTTACTCTCACGGCAGTGGTGAATTGAGAATACATCCTCCATTACAGTACTTGCAATTTTTTTCCGTTTAACCAGAATTTCTACCAATTAATCCCTGTTATTCATATATAATCCTGTTAACATTTTCTCACTCGTAAAGCTGGCACTCGATTTCAGGCACAAGGGTGTGGGAAGATTCTCTTTTTTAGGTAAGGGTGTCAGGGATTGGAATGAGTTACCAAGAGAAATGATGAATAATAATTTACCAAAAACTTTGAAGGAATTTAAAGATAAAATTTGTAGAGGGCAAATGTAGGTGGGTGCAGGATAGGGGGAAGATGGGTGTGTAGGGAAATTGTCACCGGAGCCTGTGCTCCATTGCAATTAAATTTTTTAAAAAATAATCTTGCTTATTAAAGACTTAGTTGTTATTAATTGGATTATGCCTCCTACAATTCTACTTTTGTTATTCTTTCCCTTCTTATTAATATATTATATTTATTATGTTACAGGTTATTTAACAGACACATACATTGTTACACTGTATACTTCTGCAATATTCCCTTGTTAATTAATTTGCTTCTCTTCCACCTCTGCTTACAACTAACATTGGATTTTTGCTGCGCCTGGCAGTTTACAACCCGCGACAACAATTGATCTCGTTAAACATTCTTAGGAGAGATGATTTGCCTCACCGCACTTGCACAGCAATTCTAATACCTTCGTATCTCCCCTCTGCATGCATCCTTCGTTGCATTTTCACCGTGATTCGTTCACGGATTTTCTCTTCGTTCGCAAACCCTCTCCAAGATTCCCTATCTCCTTCACTGATGTGTAGCCTTCGCGTACACACTTATTACGAACTTCTCGGAATTTTTCGTAACCTTCCATCGTGTACGAATTAACAATGGCGGCTTCCTCAACCCTCACTGGTGGCTGATTTCCGCTCAGTTAGCATCTCACACCCGCACTTACCTTGCGGATTTCTTCTTACCCCTGGGATCCCCGGCAAATAAGTACCCACGCGGCTCTTTTTCTGTCACCACTTCGTCCAAACCCACTACCCCGTATTCTACAGTCTCACATTTGAGTGAATACACTGCATTCTTCGGGCTTCTACCAAGAACATCCTATATTCCTGTCACGGAAGACTTCGCTTGTACATGTCCGGGTTAGTTCGCGACCTCCCTCCTGTTGCTTCACCAAAACATTGACCCATCAGCATAGGGACCACGATGGTCAATGACGCAATGCTTCGTCATTTGGCGACCTATAGTCACCTTCCACTTATTACCAAGAATCCCTCTTCTTAATAATAAACTACAACTCTTCGCTGGGCTTCGAAGACCTCCCGCCTTCTTTACTTTCCTTTTGACGACCTTCATTCGTCTTCCGCCAATCAGCTGGTAACGTCTTCTCTGACTGTTACGCTGATTCCAAAAATACTCCTGTCTACCACAGTGCACTATTTCCACCTGGTCCAAACTTTTATTTAAACACTACCAAATTTTGCGCATTTTCCAATTGGAAAATTAACGTGGAACACTCCCAGTGAACTACCCTCCCCCATGACTTCTCATGACGACACCTTCGTCACCTCCTTCATATGCTACCACTTTAAATTATATCATCTTTCCTCGACACAATTTCATCTACCACTTATTCTCTATGTATTTATTTCTCTCTCGTAGCACTCACGACCGTTCATTTAATGTCTCCTTGCTGATGCGTATTATGATTATATTTGTGTGTTGCTTACTGATGCCCTCGTTAACTTATTTTAATTTATTTTACTGCCTTATGATTGCGTTATGCCATGTTAAACTCCCTTTAAATTTGTTGATAATTCATTTAATATGCGCTGACTCGTATTCGCCCTTATTCACATTTCTTAATCTCTTAATATCACATTGCACCATCTTATTAAAAGTTTCATTTATCACAGCAACATTATTTTTTCCAATTACTTTGGTTCATATATCTTCAAATCTAAACTTACATCATGACCAATGACATATATAACTCGTGAACGATATTCTTTACAATAGTTGAACACTCTTATAGTAGTTACTTACAACCACGCCATAATTCGTCTTACTAAAAATTCAAATTTTTACGTCATTATTTTTACGGATTCTTTAATTATATCCACTGTAAATTTCAATGTTTTTAAATGCGATTAATATTAGCTGTTCAAATTGAGTAGTTCCTTCGTATTTCACTGCAACTGAATCTCTTTACTTAACTAACATTCAAATTTCTGGTAGCTTACGATAATGCGTTCATTTCCTATGTTCAACTAACATGCTGATTTTTTGATTTGTGTTTTGCTTTCCTCGCGAGTTTCACTTACTCCCTTGACTACTGTTTATTACTATTATTAAAGGAACTCTTATGCGATTACCCACTTTCAACTGGACGAAGTAATTCATCACTGCTAGTCTGCATTAATTTGCTGTGAGTCTAATTCTGCATTAGTCATTCATTCTAACAACCGATTACAATTTCTTTGTATACTACCTTTTAATCACTAGTATGGACTTGAAATATTATTTTATAAAAAGTGCTGTTCTTACTGGCTCTTCATTAATAATTATAATCTTAACCAACATATACTGCTTCACTACATTCAATCACTGCTGAATTTTTTTTTTACAATTCTATCGAACCCATAAAATGGTTACAATAACAGAATATTCTTTTACTTCTTACTTGTTTCATTATTTTGAGCGTTCAAGTTCTAATTACAGCATCGTGACATCACAAACATTTTATTCTCAACAATTTTGATAACTCACATCTTCGAAAATTACTAATTCAGGATTCCACAATAAACACATTTCCCTTTCGACATTTCTCAACAATTACATGATATTGGCAAGGCACTGAATCGTTGGCTTACACGAGATTACGTAATATTCGCTTGATTAATGACAAATATTTCAACAATTTACTGGCTGCTCGTATTACTGGCATCAATTTTCATGAATTTACTTTTCTACATTTATTTATAATACTCAGTTTTACAAACATTATGCACTATTGCTTCTGCACTTAAATTAACAAAATTTACTTTAAAGATTGTTCATTCCCGATTTGCTTTCACCAGATTTACTCATAACTGTATATTTTAATTTTATTATTCAAGTAACTGAAGATAGACTCATGAAATCAGATTCAACGTCTTCACTTAAATTTCATGCAACTGCGCTGTAAGCACTAGCGTTACACATCTTCTAAAAGTTAATAAAGCTACATACTTTTCCTTAGCAACTTCACGTGACAAAATAATTATATGGGCATGAACAATGTCTTCATTTAGAGCTTCTTTGAATCATTGCTACTTAGATCTTTCGATATTTCTCCTGCGCCTATTGCTTGCGTCACTTACATCATAATCGGTGGCATCCTTATGAACTGCTGACAACGGTTCACTGCCGATTCTCGCTGTCGCTGCGTCGACATGTTGCCATTCACCTGCGTGCTGACTGTTGTTTTGTAGACGCTGCTTCGCTGTCCCCGCCCTCGGAACCTCTGATATTTCGCTAGCTATTCTGTGGCTCTACCGTATGGCTGGAACATGGTCTAATTCTGCTTGCATATTTTCTCTTTAATTACCACTAAATATCAGGCCGTAACATCTGTTCTTGACGTAAGGGCTGTGCTTCGACAGAAGTACACCAACGCTGGAATCGCCATACTGATAACGAATGCTCCTCGATCCCCTATAACACTCCGACAACGACGATATTGCTCCAACAACTGACCCCGGTGTGCTGTTGGTCGTAAACCCAACATCTGAACAACACTGTAGTGCCCCCACCTGGACACCGGTAAACCTATGGCGAACCTGGACTGGCAGCAGGCCTGAGCGGAGACTTGGCCAGATTCGATGAGAGGACTGAGCGAATGGGTAAGGATCGATCATAGCAGTCGATCTGGGATCGGAGTAAGACATTCGTGGTAGGATCATCAGGATGAATGATTTCATAAACATGTACTATGTACAACTTTTACTATCACAACTGTACAAAATATACAAATGGTATGCATTGAGACTACTGCTGAATACTGATAACAACGTAAGGTGCTATTGCAGCTACCTTCCAACATCACGATATGACGTAACTGAATACTGAAAATAGGTTGATTATTATAACTGCACGAGTGTGACATTTACTTTAGAGGACAGAGCTTCTTCGACTGTGGATGATTAATCTAGACCAGTAACCCCAGCTATAGACATTGTGGAGGACCCTAGCTCGCTATCTATGTTCAACGACGGCTTTCCACGTCCAACCATACCCTTACAGCAGAGCCAACCTGTTAATGCGCTGCCGTCTTCTTCGTGTGTGGACGCCACTCCGCGGCCACTGGCCGTCGGAGGGCGGCTCGAACGTCTGCGTTCTCTCTGCTCCGGTTGTTGCTGACTGCGACTGATTGATGAAGACAAGACAAGACACTCTCCGATGCCCGTGCAGAGGTTTTTACGCCTCCTCCCAGTACGGTCCTAAAATGGGGGGCAAATGGTAGCCAATGATGAGGCCGATCCATTCCGTCATCTGTCCTCCTTAGCTCGACCATTTCGCACTTTTTCCTACTGTCATGCGCTCTAAATCCCCGGTCGATGCCTCTGTCTGGTTTCTTAACATGCTACTTGCCATCCTCATTTCATAAGTTAACAAATATGTAACTTATGAACCAAGCAAACAACTGCAGTTCGCTACACTGCATCTATGTAGTTTGTGAATTGAACGCCATTTCTGCATATTTACTTACATCAAAGTGATACTCACAAAAGCAAATCGGTTATTCTGCAGACATTCCATAGTACTTTCGTCTTGCTGGTTGCAACCATTTGATTGGTATGTGCGGTTTTCAGGGTATATCAGTAAATAATCAGTTTGGCGAAGAAAGTTAATTATCGGTACATTTAGATACTAAGCACCAATGATATGTCAACTATAACTTTACAAAATGTTAAAAATACTACTGGAATAACAAATCCCATGTCAAATTGTTTTGCACACATATTGACGTCACACGCTACGAGGTCACGTGATTAACTGTTTGTAGGGAAATTTAAAGAATTTATCATTTACGCATGATTTTATACATTAATATACTTTTATTTAAATAAAGTAGGCATACTATATTTCTTGGTTAATTGAAATAAGATCTGAAAATTTGATCCTGTGCCGTGGTCTCATACTATTACATGCAAAGCTTTCAGTTTTTGAATTAGTTAATACTCTTCATGTGGGGATACTTGGGGACAAATTTCGTTCATGTATCACGACTCAGTCTGGATGTTGGGATTTTAATTTCTGCCAGTGAATATACTACCTTGGCAAGGGATTAGGTCTATTCTTGGGTACAATCGATCTATTATTTTACAAATATCAACACTGTCTCAGTTGAGCTGCAATAAGGGCAGAAATGATCTTGCACAAACATTATTCTTGTCTGAATACGTTAAGTAAAATGCTCACTTTCTGGAGGACACAGGTTCGAATCCCCATCCGGATATAGAGCTGTGGGATTTCAATATTTTCCTGAAATCAATTCACAGGGATGGTTCCTTAAAACTGCCATAACAGAATTCCATCTCGTTCCCTGCCTCTAATGATATCGAGGTCGACTGCATTCCGACAGTCCATGAAGACAGAATTAATGCAGCAGTGGTCGATTTTTAAAACACATTTTACATCTGAGTAGTGACAGTGGTTTCTGTTTTCTTAAATTTTATTTGGATTGGATGATCATGTTAAGAGAGGTTCATATCTGTTAATGTGGTATCAATCAGTTTTCTGTCACTGCTTAGTAATACTGTTCTGTATATGGAGGCGGTTTATAATCGTTTTCTCAAGGTCCATGCTACTAGCAGTTTAGCTTGTGGCTTGCTACAGCACTCTGCCAACTAGTCAATTCTGGTACTAATTCCGCTAGCTGCCAACAGATTGCACCGCTGTTGCTAGGTGATGTAATGCAAAGCAGCATGATACACAACTATTGACGGTGCTCTAAAAGTTTTAATGTATGTCTCTTTAAAGGCTAACCATTGGTTCGCTCAAATTTAACTAACTGCATTTCTCTCTTCTTTTCTCACCTTACATTCGCTAAACTATGCAGTCTCCTTTCCCTATGTAGTGTATGAAGCACGTACTGTGGAGTTTATTGTCATCCATCAGTCTGTGCGGAAATACCGCCTGCACGAAAAATACACTGGTAGACACTCAGAGGAGAGGGGAAAATTTGTCATGCTCACACTTAGGAACAGGCATTTTTGAATTTGTTGCATTCTCGATTTGGCTAGGAAAAAAAGAATTTTGGCCAAGATTTTTGTCTCGTATAAAGCATTACAAGTGCATACGATAATGGCATGAGGGAAATCTGGTAATTTTTTTTTTTTATAGAATAAAATATGCAATACCGAGGCTGAATTTCGAGACACTGTTCCATTGAAACCTTTTTAAAGTAAGAGAATGTAAATGTGTATTGCTATTATGCATCCTGCAGGATATGAGAGGAAGCATTACCGAGTTGATACAGTATTTGCCATGTTTTAACTTTACTCCTGATTTTCACAGTTTCGGGTACTGTGCATTTATACCTAACCAGAGTGCTTGGTAATTATACTGGTAGGCACCGAAAAAAACTATTGGTCTGTCACTGTGGCATCTTGGATTTGAAGTTCAGTCAAATAAGTTAAGTAGAAATGAGTAATAAGCTTTTATAAACAGAGTAACTACAGTATGAAAATAGCAGCATAGATGAGGAAAAGTATCATACAGCTTGTAGCATATATTTGATCGAATTAATTTTTGAATAACCATGTAATACAATTTTTCTTTCTGTTGAGATTTGAATGTGGTTGACCTCGAGGTGATGGGAATGGGATGGAATTCAATCAGGGATTTTTAATTTTGCTGTATAATTTTTTTTACTTTTCTGATGTAACAAAAAAGAGTGTGAAGATTTTTCATTTGTCTGGTATTGGATCAGTGAATGGTCTACAGCGATGTATCAGCATTAAACTACAATACTGCATATTTACAAACTCAATTAATTCGCAGTGTCTGTTAGATGACATACTGGAAGTAAAGCTGAAACTACTGGAGCAGCTGCCCTCAGCTCTCCGCTGCTCAGGTCGTGCGCTGTCCGTCCCTGCATTGTCATCAGCGTCTCCTGTTCGCCCCGGCCTCCAGCAGCGCTCTCACCACGGCGGAGTGGCCCCACAGGGCTGCAAAGTGCAGCGGCGTCCAGTAAGCATTGTTCCTCGAGTTGACGTCCTGTCCTGTCCAGCAGTAGCCGTGCCATATTTACACGGCCTTCCTGTGCTGCCACATGCAGTGCAGTGTTCCCTCGCTCGTCTCTGAAAGTGGAAATTAGCGCCGGCCGCCAGCAGCGCTCTCGCCGTCTCCACTGCTGTCTGTAGAGGCCGCACAGTGCAGCGGCGTCCAACCAGCCTCGTCCCTCACGTTGACATTAGTGCTGTGCTGCAGCAGTCGCACTGCACCCGTGCTGCCCGCCTGAGCTGCGCGATGCAGCGGAGTTTTCTTGAATTTGTCCTCTCTGTTCCTGTCCGCACCAGCTGCCAGCAGTGCGCTCACCGCCTCCTTCATTACAGCGTTCTGCCGCCCAATGCAGTGGCGTCATCTCGTATTCATCACTGATGTTCACATCCGCCCCCGCCACTGCCAGCGTGGTGACGGCTCTGCTCTTGCCCTGCTCCGCCGCCCACAGCAGTGCATTCCGTCCCAGCATGTCGGTGCCGCCCCCGGCACCCATCCCTAGCAGGGCCCTCACGGCATCCACACTGCCCGTGTCTGCCGCCAGCAGCAGCGGACTCTTGTCCCAGCCCTGTTCCCCTGCAGTGGTGTCCGCCAAAGCCATCTCGTCCTATTGAGACCTGCTTAAACATACAACAAAATAACATCAGCACACTTCGTAAAGCATAATTATTATTACTGTTAGCAGCACTAATTATTTTATCTTCTGGCTCCAAACCAATCAAAATTTATTTATTATTATTGAATATTATCAACAAACAGCAAAGTAGTTTATTGCTTCTCATGCTTTCCAATGTCCACAAATTATACTTAATTCAAAACATCAATTTCTGCAAAGAACTTTCTCTGACACAGAATATTTTCTTTCCACAATATGACTGATGGTAGACTTGGTTTTCCAATCATATTCCTAATTTCCTACGGCATACCTTCAATACATTCGTTTTTAAAGTCATTTCTTTCATATTTTATGAACTGGAAATATTTATAGAGGACAGCATGTATTAAGTACTTTCATAACATGAATTAACAATAGTGTGAAATGAATTGTATCATGTGCAATGAATTGAAAACCAGTAAGTAGAAACATGGGCAGGAGTCCTCTGTTTTTAGTCACATTCCCAGAGTAAGGTTAATGTGTACTCCTCAGCTAATCAACTTAACAAATTGCAGCACCACAAAACATACTCAGATTGAAAGAATCTGGAAATAGGCTCCCTCAGGAACTCTCATCGTCCATATTGTCAGGGTGTAAGGATCTAGTGAGGAGGGGATTGTAAGTTCATCCCACTGACACAGTAAACAGACTCCATCAGGTTCTCTCATGGTCCTAGTTGTCACTTGTCAGGGTGTAAGGATCAAGTAAGGAAGGGATTCTGAGTACGTCAAACTGATGCTGCAAACAATCTCCCTCAGGTTCTCTCATCGTCCATGTTGTCAGGGTGAAAGGATCAAATGAGGAGTGGATTCTGTCTCCGTCACACTAAAGCAGTAAACTGTCTCGATCAGGTTCTCTCATGGAACATGTTCTCAGGGTGTAAGGATCAAGTAAGGAAGAGATTCCGAGTCCGTCACACTGATGCAGTAAACAATCTTCCTCAGGTTTTCTCTTAGTCCATGTTGTCATGGTGTAAGGATCAAGTGAGGAGAAGATTCTGACTCCGTCACACTGACGCAGTAAACAGTCTCCCTCAGGTTCTCTCATGGACCATGTTCTCAGGGTGTAAGGATCAAGTGAGAAGGCGATTCTGACTCCGTCACACTGATGCAGTAAATAGTCTCCCTCAAATTCTTTCATAGTCCAGTTTGTTAGGGTGAAAGGATCAAATGAGGAGGGGATTCTGAGTCCGTCACACTAACACAGTAAACAGTCTCCCTCAGGTTCTATCATAGTCCATGTTGTCATGGTGTAAGGAACAAGTGAGGAGCGGATTCTGAGTCCGTCACACTGACGCAGTAAACAGTCTCCCTCAGGTTCTATCATAGTCCATGTTGTCATGGTGTAAGGAACAAATGAGGAGCGGATTCTGAGTCCGTCACACTGACGCAGTAAACAGTCTCCCTCAGGTATTCATATCGTCCATGTTGTCAGGGTGTAAGGAACAAGTGAGGAAGGGATTCTGAGTCCGTCACACTGACGCAGTAAACAGTCTCCCTCAGGTCCTCTTATCGTCCAAATTCTCAGGGTGTAAGGATCAAGTGAGGAGGGAATTCAGAGTACGTCACACTGACGCAGTAAACAGTCTCCCTCAGGTCGTCTTATCGTCCAAATTCTCAGGGTGTAAGGATCAAGTGAGGAGGGAATTCAGAGTACGTCACACTGACGCAGTAAACAGTCTCCCTCAGGTTCTCTCATAGTCCATGTTGTCAGGGTGTAAAGATAAAAGTAAGGAGGGGATTCTTGGTACGTCACACTGACACAGTAAACAGTCTCCCTCAGGTTCTCTCATGGTCCATGTTGTCAGGGTGTAAGGATCAAGTGAATAGGGGATTCTGACTCCGTCACACTGAAGCAGTAAACAGTCTCCCTCAGGTCCTCTTATCGTCCATGTTCTCACGGTGTAAGGACCAAGAGAGGAGGGGATTATCCATCCATCACACTGACGCAGTAAACAGTCTCCCTCAGGTTCTCTAATAGTCCATGTTGTCCGGGTGTAAGGATCAAGTGAGAAAGGGATTCTGAGTACGTCACACTGACGCAGTAAACAGTCGCCCTCAGGTTCTCTCATAGTCCATGATATCAGGGTGTAAGGATCAACTGAAGAAGCGATTCAAGGTCCGTCACACTCATGCAGTAAAATCTCCCTCAGCTTCTCTCATCGTCCATATTGTCAGGGTGTAAGGATCAAGTGAGGAGTGGATTCTGAATCCATCACATTGACGCAGTAAACAGTCTCCCTCAGGTTCACTTCTCGTCCATGTTCTCAGGGTGTAAGGATCAAGAGAGGAGGGGATTATCCATCCATCACACTGACGCAGTAAACAGTCTCCCTCAGGTTCTCTAATAGTCCATGTTGTCTGGGTGTAAGGATCAGGTGAGGAAGGGATTCTGAGTCCGTCACACTGATGCAGTAGACAGGTTCCCTCATCGTCCATGTTGTCTGGGTGTAAGGATCAGGTGAGGAAGGGATTCTGAGTCAGTCACACTGATGCAGTAGACAGGTTCCCTCATCGTCCATGTTGTCAAGGTGTAAGGATCAAGTGAGGAAGGGATTCTGAGTCCGTCACAATGATGCAGTAGACAGGTTCCCTCATCGTCCATGTTGTCAAGGTGTAAGGATCAAGTGAGGAAGGGATTCTGAGTCCGTCACACTGATGCAGTAGACAGGTTCCCTCATCGTCCATGTTGTCAGGGTGTTAGGATCAAGTGAGGAAGGGATTCTGAGTCCATCACACTGATGCAGTAGACAGGTTCCCTCATGGTCCATGTTGTCAGGGTGTTAGGATCAAGTGAGGAAGGGATTCTGAGTCCGTCACACTGATGCAGTAGACAGGTTCCCTCATCGTCCATGTTGTCAAGGTGTAAGGATCAAGTGAGGAAGGGATTCTGAGTCCGTCACACTGATGCAGTAGACAGGTTCTCTCATCGTCCATGTTGTCAGGGTGTTAGGATCAAGTGAGGAAGGAATTCTGAGTCCGTCACAATGATGCAGTAGACAGGCTCCCTCATCGTACATGTTGTCAAGGTGTAAGGATCAAGTGAGGAAGGGATTCTGAGTCCGTCACACTGATGCAGTAGACAGGTTCCCTCATCGTCCATGTTGTCAAGGTGTAAGGATCAAGTGAGGAAGGGATTCTGAGTCCGTCACACTGATGCAGTAGACAGGTTCTCTCATCGTCCATGTTGTCAGGGTGTTAGGATCAAGTGATGAAGGGATTCTGAGTCCGTCACACTGATGCAGTAGACAGGTTCCCTCATCGTCCATGTTGTCAAGGTGTAAGGATCAAGTGAGGAAGGGATTCTGAGTCCGTCACACTGATGCAGTAGACAGGTTCTCTCATCGTCCATGTTGTCAGGGTGTTAGGATCAAGTGAGGAAGGAATTCTGAGTCCGTCACAATGATGCAGTAGACAGGCTCCCTCATCGTACATGTTGTCAAGGTGTAAGGATCAAGTGAGGAAGGGATTCTGAGTCCGTCACACTGATGCAGTAGACAGGTTCCCTCATCGTCCATGTTGTCAAGGTGTAAGGATCAAGTGAGGAAGGGATTCTGAGTCCGTCACACTGATGCAGTAGACAGGTTCTCTCATCGTCCATGTTGTCAGGGTGTTAGGATCAAGTGAGGAAGGAATTCTGAGTCCGTCACACTGATGCAGTAGACAGGTTCTCTCATCGTCCATGTTGTCAGGGTGTTAGGATCAAGTGATGAAGGGATTCTGAGTCCGTCACACTGATGCAGTAGACAGGTTCTCTCATCGTCCATGTTGTCAGGGTGTTAGTATCAAGTGATGAAGGGATTCTGAGTCCGTCACACTGATGCAGTAGACAGGTTCTCTCAACGTCCATGTTGTCAGGGTGTTAGGATCAAGTGAGGAAGGAATTCTGAGTCCGTCACACTGATGCAGTAGACAGGTTCCCTCATCGTCCATGTTGTCAGGGTGTTAGGATCAAGTGATGAAGGGATTCTGAGTCCGTCACACTGATGCAGTAGACAGGTTCCCTCATCGTCCATGTTGTCAAGGTGTAAGGATCAAGTGAGGAAGGAATTCTGAGTCCGTCACACTGATGCAGTAGACAGGTTCCCTCATCGTCCATGTTGTCAGGGTGTTAGGATCAAGTGATGAAGGGATTCTGAGTCCGTCACACTGATGCAGTAGACAGGTTCCCTCATCGTCCATGTTGTCAAGGTGTAAGGATCAAGTGAGGAAGGGATTCTGAGTCCGTCACACTGATGCAGTAGACAGGTTCCCTCATCGTCCATGTTGTCAGGGTGTTAGGATCAAGTGAGGAAGGGATTCTGAGTCCGTCACACTGATGCAGTAGACAGGTTCCCTCATCGTCCATGTTGTCAGGGTGTTAGGATCAAGTGATGAAGGGATTCTGAGTCCGTCACACTGATGCAGTAGACAGGTTCCCTCATCGTCCATGTTGTCAAGGTGTGAGGATCAAGTGAGGAAGGGATTCTGAGTCCGTCACACTGATGCAGTAGACAGGATCTCTCATCGTCCATGTTGTCAGGGTGTTAGGATCAAGTGAGGAAGGAATTCTGAGTCCGTCACACTGATGCAGTAGACAGGTTCCCTCATCGTCCATGTTGTCAGGGTGTTAGGATCAAGTGATGAAGGGATTCTGAGTCCGTCACACTGATGCAGTAGACAGGTTCCCTCATCGTCCATGTTGTCAAGGTGTAAGGATCAAGTGAGGAAGGGATTCTGAGTCCGTCACACTGATGCAGTAGACAGGTTCTCTCATCGTCCATGTTGTCGGGTGTTAGGATCAAGTGAGGAAGGAATTCTGAGTCCCGTCACACTGATGCAGTAGACAGGTTCACTCATCGTACATGTTGTCAAGGTGTAAGGATCAAGTGAGGAAGGGATTCTGAGTCCGTCACACTGATGCAGTAGACAGGTTCTCTCATCGTCCATGTTGTCAGGGTGTTAGGATCAAGTGAGGAAGGAATTCTGAGTCCGTCACACTGATGCAGTGGACGGTTC
>JARYHS010005952.1:0-24519 GCA_031002005.1 Vandiemenella viatica
AATTGGCGAATTTCCGTATAACTACCCCAAATACAACAGAAACATGAAATCTCTTCCTACCCTGATACCTTTATACATCTCAGATGTTCATTATAAACGGAGCTTAACAAGCGTATCTAATGTTTTAAATTTTACTTTGTTCTTCTCAAGGCCCGTAGTAAATGTGAAAAAGGGGCCCTTGGTTTTCGCTATCCGGGGCAGTTGTATAGCTAAGGCGCCCCCTAGAAGGCCTGCGTGGAGAATCCGGAACTGGTTCTTCTCAATTATTCTTAACTGACTACGACACTACTTCACCATAATTCCACTATTACTTCCCGTGACCATAGAAACTAGGAATTTGTTGGATAGACCTGTATTCATCCCCAAAACATAAGAAATGACCATCATTGGCGATTTTCCTATTACTTATTCTATGGTAAACCAAACGTTTCAGCGCATATTTCTAGGTCGATTGCTTCGATTAATTTGACTCATGTTTCTGTTATGCATAGACATCAGCAAGTTTATGTAATACATTAAATTTTACTCTGATCCTGGACACTGCTCGCCAGGAATGCACTCCTTCTTTCTCAAAGAGCGCACGCGTTAATTTCTCTAGCTGTGAGATTATTGTGATAATTCTGTACGAAAACTCGAACAGTATTTATGAAACTGGGCGAGCGTCCAAAATTCTTAGATTCAGTAATTTTTTTTAAATTGGGCAGTGTTGTTTTTATTATTTTATTAATCACTTTCAAATGGTAAAGAATTCAGTATTCATAGCAGCATGAAAATAGATGCTATTTCTACAGACAAGAGTTGAAAGATAAACTTGCGCAAACTGAGTTTAACGGGATAGCGTTAATAAAACTAGTCAAAGTATACGAGAAATTCCTTACGTGTTTAAGGCTACGAGAACCATGTAGAGAAGAGTTTAAGGAAATTTAAAGTATGTCTCATGCTATTCCTGGTGGTCACCTGAAAGAACTTTTACAGCAAATCTATGTGATACCAATAATCAGAACCTCATAAAATATATGTGCGAAAGATTGGTTTAATTTGTATCCTTAAGCCTAAAGACATTAAAGCTTCGGGAGGAACATCTGCTAATCCTGAAGCAGGATAATGTTGTGGCCGCTGACTAGAGCGCATACACAGTTCACCAGGCAAGTGGAAGGAAGAAACAATCACTGACCAGGGAGGAGCCTGGACCAGCGAAGACACTAACTGTAAACTGTGACGCGATAATTCATTACAGTGAAACTCGGACCAAAACATTTTGTGGATTCAAGTTAACATTCTCTTATTCCCGCCTCCCACAAACTATTAACGAAACGAGTGTTCTGGATGCAAGGAAACGTTTTGTGATATTTTTTAAACTCAGAGGTCAACATTTTATTCCCTGTATTTACATTTCCAACAACATTCATTGTGATTACTCAGTTTTTGTAATAAACAGATCAATATATCACTCAGGGAAGAGAAAGCAACAAATATTCTACACATCTATTTGGTTCGTTTTCTCGACACAGTGCAAGAAACAAAAGCTACCAAAACCATTAGATCTCGCTAGTCAGCTGTTTCTGTCGTTGGAATTCTGACTGCCTGCAGCGGTTCCAGCTTAGATGTGTTCCCAGTAAATTTAGGGGTCAACTCAAAGGATGCGATTTTTTCGAGGGCTTTGTAATTTTAGCGGAGTTTTTAGTTTTTTTGATTTCTTGTATTACTTTTTCAATATTTAAATAGCTACACCAGGCACATATCCTACTTAATAAGAATTCATACTTCTCTAATGCTGAATATTTTGTTCTGAACACTGAAGAAAATATCTATATTTCTGATCCATAATATGTGCAACTGTATCAGAAATGTCTGTGAGGAAAGGAACTGGTTTTCAGATCGACATGGCTTTAGGCAAGGATATTCATGTCAATCTTAGATGGTGGGCAATAAGCAAGATATTTCAGATGATGTGGACAAGGGAGGCCAAGTTTATAGTGTGGCACTAGATCTTTCTACGGCATTTGACAGAGTGAGCCATAAAATGATTTTAAATAAACTGAAATCTATTGGAGTGAATGAAAAATTAGTTGCTGGGTAGAAGAATTCTCAAAATCCAGAAAGCAAAGTGTTTGAGGAGGAAATAAATTATCAAAAGATGAGAAAGCAAATATGGGAGTGCTACAGAGTAGTTTATTGGGACCATTGTTGTTCATTATTGTATTGAATGTTTTTTTTTTTTTTTTTTTTTTTTTGCAGATGGTATAGTGGTATACAATAGGATCAAAATAGGTGGAGACTGTAAACAGCTGCAGGGTGACCTGGATATAAAATCTAAATGGGCTGGTCAGCATAGAATGAGGATAAAAGCCAAGAAGATTTGGCTTATTAGGTACACAGTGTTATAGCCAAGCTGTGTTCTAAGACCAGAAATAATACTAAATATGGGACTGAGCCAGTAGCCGTACTTTACGCGGTCATCGGATGGAGGCGCACAGGCAAAAACACTTTAGGTTAAGCGGCGGCCGCGCCGGCCTTTTTAAGTAATGCTTGAAGCTCTTTACGAAATGGAATACCTGGCGACTATATAGACCGACCAAGCCGTCAATCAGTCAGTCATTAAGGCAGTCAGTGAGTGTTTATTCAGTCTGGGTTCAGTTGAAAATTCGGGAGTCTTCTCGACCCAGCCTAGCAGGGGGGGGGGGGGGGTCGAGCCCAGGGACCAGCCAGCCTCCACACTCTCTGTCGTCACTCAATGTAAGTATATTATCCACTTGATATGGGCCGTAATCTATTGTTAGGATTTATAAGCAACCTTCCCGTTCTTTTACTATTACTCTCTGCGACAGCATGTGTAAAATTTCTTCTAAATACGCTCAACCTTGGGTTAATGTCGGTTCTAGCCAAAGCTCCACAGGAGCGCTAAACCCTCTTGAATAACATTATTCCAGTAAGCCAGTCTGATCTATCCACCCATCATCCTACAACCGCTCGGGGATCTTGGGACTGTGGTAGCCTGCTAGCTTCTAGGCTCGGGACGTTAGCTAGACGCGTCATTCGGGGTTACATCACTATGGTTACCATACTGCCAGCGGGGGAGTGCTAAGGTAAAACCGTTGGCCATAGTCTGTAGAGGTGGTCTGCGATCCTATATTGCAACAGGACCACTACAAAAGATAAAAAAAACTAAGGGTTAATTATGATTGTAGGGTGGGGTTAGAATTGCTTGTTGAAAGTTTGAAATGTAAATATCTTGGCATAACGTTTGATAATAAACTCAACTGGGCAGGTGGTAAAAAAAGGTTACACAATCCTTCATTTACTGGAGAGGGTGATGAGAGGATGTACCAGAGAAGTTTATGAATTTGGTTACAAAACTTTGGTCAGACCGCTGGTTGCATATGGTGATGTAGTCTGAGATCCACATTTTACTTAGCAAATACAGGAGTTTGAGGTTGTTCAAAGAAGAGCAGATAGATTTGTTTGTACAATTGATCACAGTACCCAGTCAGTAACTAATATGATAAAAGAGCTGCATTGGAGGAAAGGAGGATGGTGAAGAGAGTGTGGGAATGTATTTTTTTGTATTTGTATTTATTGGTCCCTTAGCATCATATACAGTAAAAAGTACAAATGATATAGGATAAGTAAAAAATAATCTGTACGCAGACAGACAGTACATTCTCTCTTTCACACACACACACATGGGCATTTTATAAATGCTGTGATCATTCATAAGATGGCTGTACAAGTTTTATAAAGACACAAAATTTATAATTACAAATAACACATAATTTTTCACTATTTAAGTCTATCATTTGGTTTGAAAACACTCATCAATACTGTAGAAGCAGTGGCCGAGCATGTACTCCTTCAGTCCTGAAGTGAATTTTGTATTTTCTTTTACAGATTTGATACTATGTGGCAGGTTATTAAACAATCTGATTCCTGTATGTAATGGTCCTTTCTGACATAGGGTAGTATTTGTTTGTGGTACATGTAAATCTAATGTCTGTCTAGTATTATATGTATGCACATCATTGTTTGTTGCTATGCTGTTCCAAACACAAAAGTAGTGTAACTTGAAAATATTTCTTCTTTTATAATCTGTTTAACACTGACAAAAGACTCACCTGGTTAGGTTTTCTTAATTTTTGGCAGCCAGAAATGTTTGGAGTTAATTTTCAAAAAATAATAGTACAGAAGTTGTTAAAAAATACTTGAAATTAACTGCTCATTCTAGTAAAATGATGTCATAGCTGCCTTCAAATGAGAACATGAATGTACTGTAAGCAATTGTGGCAGGGCAGAATTTTGAATAAAATTGAAGCTATTGAAACTATTGATGAAAAGCAAAAATCACACCACACTGGTTTCAAAAGAAACCTTCCTCAAGTCTGTATGGTTTCAGATATTTTAAATATATATTTTTTTATTCTAGGCCCCTGGAAAACTATAAACAAAAACAATAAAATGTGTTCCATTTGTGAACATCTTAATTTCTATTCAAGTAGAGTGCCCTTCACTGCTGTGGCATTAGTACAGAAATTTTGGTTCTAAATATAGTCTTGCCTATTTTAGAATCAATGGACTAAATATAGGGGCATTTGCCTAGCAAGTGAATCATGTTTATCTACTTCAACAGTAAGCTTATAGAAAATATAAATAACAACATGCTAATCCCGAAACTATAATGTCATTCAATAAATACTATGTTGAGCCATGATGTCTGGGCAAACATACAGGGAATGTTTCATCTATCTGGCTGTTTGTATCCTTTTACGCAGAGGCCAAAGAAAATTACAATTTTTTATTTGTTGATACACATGCATCAAATATGCCTCAAAATCTCGTGATCCACCTCTCACGAGGTGATGAATAAACATCGGTAAGATGCGGATTAAATAATGTGATTAGGCATCACGGTCAGTGATGTTTTCAATGTAGACTAGATTTAGAGACATGTCATCAACAGAGACACTACAGATGGGAAGTGAGTGATTTAGAATCCAACGACTGCATCTCAAACGGCACACTTGTGCTACTGTATTGCATTTACCGCAAATAAAACATTAACGCATTAGGAGCTATTTCTAAAAACCAGAGAAATTACTGACCAACGATGGTTTAAATCTTAAATTAAATTCCTTAAAAAATATATTTTTCTTTGGAATCATCCCTAGAAAATAGAGTATACAGCTTGATTTTGTGTGTTATATGTAATGTATTGAAATTTGCTTTCCTTAATCCTAAAAGAGGTAAGCTATATTAACACAGCTGTCCTGCCACTAATGACCTTAACGTCGGTGAGGTGTAAAGGCATAACTAATAATAATAAAAAAACACAGCTGTCCTTTTTGCAAATATACAGTTTTTTTTCTTCAAATTCATAGGATGTTAGGATTAACATAAGAACTATAGGATTTAAGCTCAGACAGTAACTAAAATAAACAAGAAGTGTACGTATGGAAAGGTATTATGGTACTGATATATTCACTATTCCAATAAAAGAAACAGCAGCATCAAAAAAAGGAAACATATAATGAGACCATGTGATAGGGCGTGGTTAGACAAGAGGATGATATCCAATATCGCGGGGACAGACACAGCTGACGCGCAAGGCTAAACTATCTGGTGAGCAGCTGATTGTTGGACTGTGTGGAAAAAACACACCAAGAAATATGGAGAATAATGATTGCTGACAGTTGCATATATGATATATTAATCTGCTTGTTAAAAAATGTGTAACTACATTGAACGCTGTTGAGAGGCTAAAGTAGGTGGGTAAAATTTTAACCTCATTGGTTAATAAATATCGCAGGCTGTTTCCTTTCATCAGATATATATGTTTTGTTAATAGTGTATGGGAGGTAGGGATAAGAGAATATCACTTTAATCAGAGAAATGTTTTTTTCTGAGTATTATTGTAATGAATTATCGCTTCACTCATGTAAGCTTCTCCATGTCTGAGTGACTGTTTTCTTCACTGTGCTTGCCTGTGTTCTCCTCAAACAAGAATGTCTTTAAGGTAACTTAATTCAATACTTGGCACATGAATTTTTATAAAATTCTGTTGATAGTATCACCATTCATACTTCCAAATATCATTAAATTCTCTACAAGATTACCGTTGTCATCAGCACTTACAAACTATTTGTATACCTGAATATTATCATCTATTCACACTTCTCTTTAAAGTCAACTTATGCACGTTTATCATTCAACTGTATTTTCAGAAATAGCTTCATGTTTGGGATGGCAAAAAAAATTGAATTAATTACTAGTTGAAATAGAGAAAAAAAAGTGATTCATTGAACAGAAAAACAACTGCACATAATTTATATAACCACTGAATCCAATTTTACCATCACCTTGGCACCAAACATTACAAGATAGGGTGCAAACTTTTAACAAAATTTAAAATGGAATTTCTGTTCACAGATATGGATTTTATCACATAGTTAGCTCACTAATGTTATAATACCCCTTTGGAAAGGAAAGGGTGATGCGCTAGACTGCACCAACTATAGACCAATTTTCCTACTTTGCAACACAATGATGATCTCTGAGTCCATTGTGGATGCAAGCCTTCCAAGCATAGTTAAGACTAACCCAAATTACTGTGGTTTCATGAAAGGCACAGGGATGACATGTTATTCATGCCACAACTCTTTTGTTGCACATAGCATTTTTGGAGCTTGAAAAGGCTTTCAGTAGGGTACCTAGAGATATAAGCTGTTACTCACTGAGACGGCATTGGGAACCAGAGGTAAAAATTAAATGGATCCAGCTACTACATCATGTGGTCACCAGTTATGTTTGATGTGCTGTAGGAAGTTCTGACTCTTTTTCTCATCAGTGTTGGTGATCATCTGGGATCAGCTTCATCCCCACTCCTTTTTATCTTCTGTCTTGACACCATTGCTGGAGAACTGCTCACTCCACGCCCAGGGATATATCCTCCACGCTGATGATATCATGGTCACCTGCGAGTCTCGACAAGAATTTGAACAACAAATCCAACGATGAAAAACTTCCCTCGATTATTACAGCTTGCACCTTAATCTCTGGAAGACCGAGTAAATGGAATGTGGGGTTCCTAGTGATGGGTCTGTTAATACTGATGGCATTAAATATTACAAGTCATCCGAGTTCATATATCTGGGAACTGAACTCTGTCTGGATAGTCAGACACACCCAAATCTATAAAACAGAGTCAATGCATCTAATGTGACTCAGACCACTGAGAAAATGCATTAGGGTCCTCTGCAATGGTACAGCCACATACTATACAGCAACGACACCTCGTTGGCAAGAACAGCACTCCACATAAGACTCGAGGAGCATCTAGCCAACGTCTCACCTGAAGATGCACAAGATCAATACAAATGAAAGAATCCAGAAAAGCACACCCTGCAAAGATGCCTAGAAGAAGGGAAATGTATTTTACCACAATTTACATGGCAAGGGAACACCATACAGAATTTTCCAAAATCTTCACAACTTTAAGGCCACTAATATATAGATTATTTTATACTGTTTGAGTTTTTCATGTGTGTGTTATAACAATGTTTTACAGCATATGGAATCTTATGGATTTTTTATAAGACTGATAGAATCTTCTCATATGTCTACAAATATATGTTTTCTAGCCATATAATTAATATTACACCTTACAGTGTAGCTAAATTACAAATTATAACTTTACCTTACCCCTCAAACTAATCTCTACAATCTTAAAAGGATAAAACTCCACACCAGTATAACACTATATGAATTTTACAGCTAATTGGTGACTTACAAAATTTTCCCCAACCTTCACAAACATGAAAAACCTTACTTATGTACTCCTATGTGTAACATATCAAAAGTGACAAAAAATAAGTCTTCTCACCACAATGCATACTTTATGTATTGTTATGTAAATACAGTTCATCAACAATTCTTCAGAATGTTTACAAGCATAATGGTGTTAGTCTATACGGATTATTTTTTATGTTAAGAAACTAATATGATGGTGAGAAAAATTCTGCAGACCTAAGGATGCTCACATATACGAGCTGTTTTATGTATTTTGAACTTAAAAGAATCCGTAAACGATTTTCCACAAAGTTCACAAGTGTAAGGACACTCACCTGTATGAATTCTTTTATGTTTTGCAAGGTTAGTATTAGCAGCAAAATATTTACCACAAACTTGACAAACATAAGGCCGTTCACCTGTATGAATTCTTTTATGTACTACTAATCGATCAGCCCGTGTAAATGTTTTTCTTCAAATTTCACAAGTGTAAGGCCGCTCACCTGTATGAATTCTTTTATGTATTACTACGTGATTAGCCTTTGTAAATGATTTTCTACAAATTTCACAAGTATAAGGCCGCTCTCCTGTATGAATTCTTTTATGTTGTACAAGGCTATTATAAGCAGTAAAACATTTACCACAAACTTCACAAACATAAGGCCGCTCACCTGTATGAATTCTTTTATGTCATGTAAGGTTACTATTAGCAGTAAAACATTTACCACAAACTTCACAAGCATAAGGCTGATCAATCTCAGGGCTACTTTTATGAGTGATTAGGATGTCAGAATTCATGAAAGGCTCTCCACACATTCTGGAAGCATAAGGCTGCTGCAGATCATGAGCAGGTATGACTTGATGATACCTAGAAACAAAGTAACACTGGTAAATTTAGCATAATACAATTCTCATAGTTAACAAACTAATGGTTATTATTAGAAAATCGCATACCAGGTTTCTAATAATCTATATATAATATTAAAAGAACTTTCATTTATACAGTTACTGCCCCACATCTACAAGATATGAACTATATCACTATTTAATAGTTTTCATGCATTTTGGCATTACTTTTCTATTCCATTATCTATAGATCATGTACGTAATTATGTATATAATTATTTGATTTTAGCAAGCTTGAGTAAAGTATAGAAAAATATATTTAAATTCTTACTTACAGCTCACTCCATAAATTTGCTGAACACTATGCACTAATTATGCTATATCACAATTTTTATATCTCCTATCACACTCTTCAACTCTTTCCCATACAGAACTGCCCATAATCTAATAAAAAAACCCTATATTTAATATATATTACAAGCAATACTTTTAAACCTACAACTAGCAGAGTACTTGGCATTGCCTGGTCTAATCAGGACTCATTTACCCACAGGCTATTTTTATATTTCTGATGTGAATCATTCGTACTAAGTTTTATTAATTTGGCACCAGCCATTTTCAGAAGAAAACTAAACATTGATATACCCAAACGATTCTCAGGAGTGAATTGGATGCTGCAATACAGAATGTCAGTTTATATTTTGTTCCAGGCTGCATTTCAGCCCAACCATACCATGTGTTAAAGTTGCTGTTCAATACTCAAAATATCTACTATCTGTGCATTAATACTTAACACATACATAAATCTGTATCTGAAATATATCTGTTTCTTCCAGCATCATGTAGAATATACAGATTTTTCATGGGTTTTCACAATGTTTAAGCATAGGGTACAAGCTAAAATATGATGTACATATAATACATTTATTTACGAATATTCTGGCATAACTTAAAAGAGCTGATTTATTTGGCGGGATTTAAAACTGTGTGTTTCTATAAAGAACACTGGAAATTAAAAGGGGACAGGGGTAAAGTGGTTGGGCTTTTGTAAACCTAATATATACAGTAATTTTTGGCTTGTTTTAATGTATATGGGTGAAAAATTCCTTCAAAATTGCATAGAAACTGTAGCTTTGTATAAAGAATATTGGCACTAATTAAGGGATGGAAATGGGGAGAATTTGGTTTTTGTAAAAACTAATAAGGACAAGTATTTTCCCTTTGTTTTAATGTATGCAAAGTTCCATCGAAATCAGAAAAAAATATTGGATTACATACGAATTAATGGGTATAAAAGGGGAAATGGGGTAGTTAACAAGAAGCATTTCGAGAATTTTGCATACACGTTTAAACACTGTCAGTCAATATTTTTAGAACTGTTCATATGAAAGAATGTTTCTCAAACACGTAGTATTTTTAAGGCTGCGCCTTTGGAATGCTGTTACACTGCATGTAGCAGCACGGCCGGCGTTCGTGGGGGGGGGGGGGGAGGTAAGCGGGTTAAATGTATCCCACTTTTGTGTAGAGCTAAAAAAAAAGTAATAATAAAAAAAAATTGGACTAACTTCTCACATGAATGCTAAGAAGCTTACCCCAGGCCCCAAAATCCTTGTTCCAACCCTGTGCAGCAGAGGATTGAGGGTGTGGCTTTTACGTAGTATAGCTGTTATGGGCCTGTAGCAGGCGCAGCTTGTACCAACCCGATCATGATTTTCTTGTAACGCTAGTTACAGCACAGGGAAATCAGCAGAGAGGTTGAACTTCCACTCTCGAATCCCTGTCCCTGAATCTCCAGTTTATGCTTTCATGTATTATCAACTGACGTTAAATATTTATATTTTGACAGTGAAAAAGATACTTTTATGTTTCGGCGGTTGGCCATTGTATCAAGCATAGTACAGGTACACTAAGTTTGTAAACTTTCCGCTAGAGTGCACTAGAATACGGTGATATAAGTTTCACCATCTAGTGAGAATTTGTCGAACGATTAGATAATGATACATTTTGCGTGCTTATTTAATCTAAGTTGCTAAAGGTGTTTGCACGAGAAAGTGTGTTATTTGATAGTTTCTTTTTGTGTGTCGTGCGGTTGAGCCTTCCCCAGTATAAAAACCATAAGCCACCACGAATTGTGATATATGTTGCACAGTGCAGTAGAGGTATTTGGAGGCAATTGGAATATGTGAATGAGTGTATTGAACAAACTGGGCCCTTTTATAGACTGCACTGGAAATCCTACTGTTATTTTTTGCGCAATGGATATTTTTCTGCCCATTCCTGAGCATAATGATCGTTACCACAAAAAACTTTCTATAGTTCTAAGCAGCCATTTAATACTATTTTTTTGAGCAATGGGTTATCCAGCTATTCTCACCAATATTCTTATCAGCAGTGAATATACTACCCTGCAACTGATAAAGCATGGTGAGAAATCACTCTGATATTTAGGGTTGGAGGGAACAACAAATTCTAATATGACGCATCAGACAATCCATGATAACATTATTTGCGTGTGTGATCGAGAACTTGTTATCTAGATTTAACATATACTATAATGTACAAAGAAAAAAACTTATTACTATCATAAAAATAAAGTTATATTAATTAAGTGAGTCTGTTCTCCAGGGAAAAATACCAGGTAAGAGAAGTGCTGTTAGAAGAAGAACTTCCTGGTTAAAAAATCTAAGAATATGGACCTCCAAGACAACTAAGGAGTTAATCCGAGCATCAACCAGCAGAGACGAGACAGCCAAGATGGTTGCCGACATCCGGAACGGATAGGGACCAGAAGAAGAAGAAGAATTAAGTGATTAACATTTCTGGCTCATACTGAAACATAGGAGTGTCTGAGATAAATTCATTTCGAGCAAGTGAAAAAAGTTCTTTTGTATTCACAGTTAGAAGCTAATTGGTGAAATTTCTTTAAGTTGCTGTTCAAACACAAAAGTAGTGTAATTTGGAAATCTTTCTTCTTTTTTTATGGCACAAAAAACAAATTATATTCTGTTTCACTCAGACAAAACTCTCACCTGGTAAGGTTTTCTCTAATTTTTTTGCAGTACTGGTGGTCCTGAAAAAGTTTGGAGTTTATTTTCGAAAAATACTTGAAACTAACTGCGCATTGTATTAAAATGATGTCATAGCTGCCTGCAAATGAGAACATAAATGTACTGTAAGCAATTGTGGCAGGGAAGAATTTTGAATAAAATTGAAGCTATTGAAGAAAAGCAAAATACACACCAAGCTGGTTTCAAAAGAAACCTTTCTCAACTCAGTATGGTTTCAGATTATATATATATATATATTCTAGGTCCCCTGCAAAACTATAAACAAAAACAATAAAACGTGTTCCACTTGTCAACATCTTAATTTCTATTCAAGTAGAGTGCTGTGGCATTGATACAGAAATTTTGGTTCTAAATATACTCTTGTCTAATTTAGAAGCAATGGACTAAATATAGGGGCATTTGTCAAGCAAGAGAATCCTGTTTACCTACTTCCAGATTAAGAAATATCATAAATAACAGCATTCAAATCCCAAATCTAGAATGTCTTTCAATAAATACTTTCTGGTGACCAATGATATCTGGGTAAACATACTGCCGAATGTTTTCTCTGACTGGCCGTTTGTATCATTTTACTCAGAGTACAAAGAAAATTACAATTTTTTATATGTTGATAAACTAGCTTCAAATAAGCCTCAAAAGCTTGTGATCTAGCTCTCATGAGTTGATTGAACGAATATCGGTAAGACACTGATTAAATAATGTGATTAGGCATTCACAGCCAGCCCATATTCCCTTTTTTCAATGTAGACTAGATTTAGAGAAGTGTCTTCAACAGAAAGCACTATAGATGGGAAGTGAGTGATTTTAGAATCGCAACGACTGCATCTCAAATGCAGCACTTATCTTCCTATATTGCATTTGTCGCAAATAAAGCACTAATTTATTAGGAACTACTTTTAAATCTCTGAGAAATCACTGACGAATGATGGTTGAAGTTTTAAATGAAGTTGCTTATAGAAAAATATTTTTCTTCTGGAATAATCCCTAGAAAATAGCGTATACAGCATCACTTTGTGTATTACATGTCATGTATTTAAATTTGCTTTTCCATAATCCTTGAAGATGTCTGCCATATTAACACAGCTATACCACCTCTAATGAAACCTAAGCAGTGTAGGTTTTAATCTCAGATGGTAGGTAAGATAAAAAAACCGTTCCCAAAAGCAAAAGTGTGAAACGATATTTTGGTACTGACATGTTTACTATCTCAATAAAAGAAATAGCAGCAATATATATATATAATAAGACCATGTGATGGGGCATAGCTAGCACAGAGGATGATATACAATATCACGCCAACAGAAACGGCCGGCTGATGAGCAAGACTAAACTACCTGGTGAGCAGTTGATTGTTGCACTGTGTGGACAAAAAATGCCAAGAAATATAGAGAATATTGTTTGCTGACAGTTGCATACTTGATATATTAATCTTTCTCTTAAAACTGAGTAAGCGCATTGAACGTTGATGAGAGTCTAAAGCCGGAGGGTAAAATTTTGACCCCAGAGTTTAATAAATATCGCAGCACATTTCCTTTTATCCAATATGTACATTTCGTTAATAGTGTATGGGAGGTAGGGAAAAGAGAATACCAACTTTAATCAGAGAAAGGTTTTATTCAGAGTATTATTGTAATGAATTATCAGATCACTCGTATAAGCTCTTCCTTGGTTGACTAATTGTTTTCTTCACTTCACTTGCCTGTGTTCTCCTCAAACATGAATGTCTTTAAGGTAACAAAGAAATATTTGGCAAATATATTTTATAAAATTCTGTTGATAGTATTGCTGAGAGTTATTGAACCAGGCATACTTCCAAATATCATTAAATTCTCTACACGATCGGCACTTACAAAATGTCTCGTACACTTGAATATTATCATCTATCAATGCAACCTGTTGAAGTCCACTTGAGCATGATTATCTTTCATCTGTATCTTGAGAAATAGCTTTTTTTAAGACTACAATAAACAATTAGATTTATTACCAGCTGAAACGAAAAAAAAGATTCATGGAACATAAAAAACAACTGTGTGCAATTTATATAACCACTGAATCCAAGAAGACTGGATGGTCCATAGAGTGTCATAAATATTGTTTGAGATCACCAACAAAATTATTACCATAATCGCTAAAATCACTCTAGGCAAATACAATCATGCTTCCATATGCAAAATAAAAAAAACTTCAGATGCAATTTTTCCTGATAAACACAAGGAAAAGGACATAAAAATTAGTTCCTTAAAGATAGAAAATGTTTGTTGAGTCATATTGCAGTGTTAATGGATTCTGGTTTTACATTATCTTTAATATATTCTTTGCATAAATATTTCACCATAAACAGTAAATAGACCAGATGAGGAACTAGAAGCTATCAAATTAGGAATGTAATATTTATCATAAGAAACATGTTGGGCTCAATTTTCTACCAGTATATAAAATAATAACCAGACATGCCAACTGTTATCGGCACATACTGCAGTCCCTTAAGACTTATAGCTACAATCTGATACAACCGAAACATTTTAGAGCTGTAGGTCCATATTGTCTACTTCTATTTAATGTGTCACTGAGTAGTTTACCTGACTTCATACAACATTATATGGTGTCACTATTCTTCCATGATGTCCAGTGGAACTACCTAATATAGTTCTACTATGTACTAACAATTACACGTAGTGAAATGTTAATAGTTCTTGCAGGAAGCTGCAGTATTTTAATAACAGTTAGCCTATTTCTGGTATAGCTAACTTTGTAAACAAATTGCACTGCTTAATTCTTTAATTCAATTGCAGTGAAGACCATGCTACAGCAACAATATTCCTACACACCCATTCACACATTTTTCGCTTCCTGCTTTTTTTTATTTTAAATTTTTTGTGTGTAGTATCACCACATGCCTACCTTTCTCTTTTATGAATATACTTTAAACTATTTCGCCATTTTAGGTAAGTTATTCAGAACATCTCTTCATAAATATATGTTATGACGCACCAGCGTGACTACAATGCAGTCTTTGTTCAACTCTTGAGTGATGCAGCCACAAATGACTAGAGTCTGATGATTCATTTACAGTCAATCATTAATTCAGTTACAATTACATCACACTGTCATCAGGTATTTTATATTAAATGAGCAACTGAAGATTCCAAAATTTTTACTATGGCAAATGTCGTAAGACTAATGTCATTTAATTATAGCACACAGTACAACCAATAATGAAAGAGAATATAACTCACGTTTGATAATAACCACTGAACTATTGTATATATAAAAATCATTTATATCTATACAACAAATAAAAAAATGAATTTTTATAGATATTTTACTTCAAACTTATAAAAAGAAAAAAAAGATAAACAACCATATTAAGGCTTAACATCAAACTATATTATATCAGTAAAATGACTTAAATTGTAAATTTGATACTTTGATCGATAAGAATTTCTATAACATGAAATGCATCAGATGATTGTTAACATACATAAACTATTATATTTTCCAGAATATATATTTTTTACACAATTTGCCATGAAATTTACAGTTGTATTTTACTAAGTAAATAGTTTTCAACATATATTTCAACAAAATTTTCCATAATCTTGATGCATTCTTTAAAGCACCATACATTACAAGATGGGTGAATAAACCTTAACAAAATTTAAAATGGAATTTCTGCTCACAGAGATGGATTTTACCATATAGTTAGCTCACTAATGTTACAATACTTCTTTGGGAAGGAAAGGGTCATGTGCTAGACCGCTCCAACTATCGACCGATTCGCCTGCTTAGCCACACAATGAAGATCTTTCAGTGCATTGTGGACACAAGCCTTCAAAGCATAGTAAAGGTTGAATCAAATCAGAATGGTTTCATAAAACGCACAGAAATGACTGACGCTATTCATTCCACACATCTTTTGATGGAAACAAACCTTGAAAAGCACTGCACATAGCTTTTTAGATCTATAAAGGCTTTCAATATGATACTTAGACAACTATTCTGTTGCCGAGATGGCATGGGGAACCAGAGGTATAAACTAAATGTATGCAGCTACTACACTGTATTGTCACCAGTTATGTTTGATGTGCTGTAGGAAGTTCTGACTCTTTTCCCTATCAGTGTTGTTTTTCATCCTAGATCAGCTTCGTTCTCACTCCTGTTTATCCTCTGTCTTGACACCACTGCTGGAGAACTGCTCACCTGCAAGTCTTGACAAGAATTTGTACAGCAAATCCAATGATGGAAAACTTCCATTGATAAATACAGCTTGTAGCTCAATGTCTGGAATACTGAGCAAATGGAGTGTGGGGTTCCAAGGGATGGGTCTCTTAATATTGACAGCATAGAACTCTATATGTCATCTGACTTCAAATACCTGGGATCAGTACTCTGTTCAGATGGTTAGATACTCCCAGACATCTAAAACGGTGTCAATGCAGCCTGTATGAAGTGGTATCAAGTCATATGGATCCTTTTTGACCTGAAGGTGCTACTGTAGCTCAAATCAAAGGTTTACAGTTCCACCATTCATGCAGTGGCACTGTTTAAAACCAAATGTTGGCAAGTCTAAAAAAGACATGAACAATAGCTGCATGTGATGAACATGCAGATAATTCACTTGATTGGAGCCCATCAGGATTTAGAATGTTTGGGCACCATTTAGTGTGGCTTCAACCACTGAGAAAATGCATTAGTGTGCTCTGCAATGGTACGGCCATGTATTATGGATCAATGACACCTCACTGGCAAGAACAGCACCTGACATAAGACTGGAGGGGTGAAGACGACGAGGGAGACCCATGAAACACTGGCTGCATACCGTGTGGCAGAAAATGCGTCTAGTCAATGTCTCACCTGAAGATGCACAAGATCAACACAAATGGAAGGAATTTAGAAAAGCAGACCATGCAATGAGGGATTAATGCTAAGAAGAAGAGAATTGCATTTTACCAAAATTTACTAGACTAGGGGACATCATAAACAATTTTCCTAAAATTTTCATGACTTCGAGGTCACTAACATATAGATTATTTTATGCTGTTTGAGGTTTCCAAATAATATATACATGTTATAATTTTTCTCTCCTATATAGCATCTCATGGATTAATTTATAAGACTAATAGGATTATCTTAAATGTCCACAACTATATGATTATTTAGCCATACAAATAATATAATGCCTTACAGTATAGACAGAATATGAATTATAACTTTACATGACAACTTAAACAAATTTCCATAATATTACAAGCATAAAAGTCCTCATCACTATAACTCTACATGAAGTTTACAGCCATTTACAAAATTTTCCTCAACCTTCACAAATATGAAGTACCTTACTTATATACAATTCCTTTTTGTATTACAAGTCAAAAGCTACAAAGAATAATGCTTCACACCACTATGAATACTTTCATGTGTTCTTAGGTAAATACAGTTCATAAACAATTTTCTAGAAGTTTACATGCATAAGGCTGCTAATTGTTATAGTTTCATTTAAGTTTTTAGAAGCTACATGATGGTGTAAACAATTTTCACAAATATAAGGATGCTCACCTGTATGAGCTCTTTTATGTATCTTGAACTTAGAAAAATCGTTAAACAATTTTCTAGAGATCACAGGTATAAGGACGCTCATTAGGATGAACTATTTTATGTTTTTTTAGGGTAATGTACTGTGTAAATGATTTTCCACAAACTTTACAAATGTAAGGCCGCTCACCTGTATGAATTCTTTTATGTACTACTAAACTACCAGTATGTGTAAAAGTTTTCCCACAAACTTCACAAACAAAAGGCCGCTCACCTGTATGAATTCTTTTATGTTCTACTAAGTGATTAGCCTGTGTAAAAGTTTTCCCACAAACTTCACAAACAAACGGCCGCTCAAGTGTATGAATTCTTTTATGTATTATAAGGCACATATTGTCAGCAAAACCTTTTCCACAAATTTCACACGCATAAGGCCGCTCACCTGTATGAATTCTTTTATGTACTACTAAGCGATTAGCCCGTGTAAACATTTTCCCACAAATTTCACAAGCATAAGGCCGCTCACCTGTGTGAATTTTTTTATGTAGTACTAAGTTAAACGAATATGAAAACTTTTTTCCACAAGTTTCACAAGTGTAAGGCTGTTCACCACTATGAATTCTTTTATGTCTTACTAAGTTATTAGCCCGTGTAAATGTTTTTCCACAAATTTCACAAGTGTAAGGCTGCTCACCTGTATGAATTCTTTTATGTTGTACAAGGCTACTATTAGCAGTAAAACATTTACCACAAACTTCACAAACATAAAGCCGCTCACCTGTATGAATTCTTTTATGTATTACTAAGTGATTTGCCTGTGTAAATGTTTTTCCACAAATTTCACAAGTGTAAGGCCGCTCACCTGTATGAATTCTTTTATGTACTACTAAGTTATTAGCCTGTGTAAACGTTTTTCCACAAATTTCACAAGTGTAAGGCCGCTCACCTGTATGAATTCTTTTATGTCGTGAAAGGTGAGTATTAGCAGTAAAATGTTTACCACAAACTTTACAAGCATAAGTCCGGTTTATCTTATGGATTCTTTTACGAGTTATTAGGATTTCAGAATTCACGAAAGGCTCTTCACACATACCAGAAGGGTAAGGCTGCTGTAGATCACGAGTAGGAATGACATGACGACACCTAGAAACAAAGTAACACTGGCAAATGTAGCATAATACCATTCCTATAGTTAATAAACTAGTTATTACTAGAACATTGCAGGTCAGGTTTCTAATAATCTATATATAATATTAAAACAACTTGCATTTATACAGTTACAGCCCCACAGCTCTAAGATATGAAGTATATGACTCTTTTATAGTTTTAGTGCATTTCGGGTTTACTTTTCGATTCCATTATCTATGGAACATGTATGTAATTTTGTATATAATTAGTTGGTTTTAGCAAGCTTGGGTAAACTGTAGAAAAAATATAGATTTAAATGCTTACTCTCAGCTCACTCAATAAATTTACCGAACATTATGCACCAATTAAGCTATATTAAAATTTTTATCTCTCTTATCACACTATTCAACATTTTCCTACACACAAGTGATAATTATCTTATAAAAATTCTACATTTAAGTAATATATATTACTAGCAACATTTTCACACCTACAACTAGCAGAGTACTTGGCACTGCCTAGTCTAATCAGGACTAGTGTTCGAAATTGAAAAAAATAAGCTTTGTAAAAAAACATAAAAAACCTAGCACCCTTGTTTTTTTTTGGAATATATTTGGTAAATCATGGTTTTATTTATGGAACTTATATTTTACATGTGTTCTTAAATCTTACTGAATCATATAATGTCTTACATAATGATTCATAAATCGTAATATAAATTTTATTCATCCTCTATGTCAGTACCACATTCACTAGTATCAGTACCATGTAACGATACTATTGACAGATCGGGTAGCAGCAGAGCAGACTATATGAGTAGTGTAGTAAGTAAGAGACAAGATGGCGAAAGACTATGGCGAAGTGTAAGTACGCGTGGTTATAACTGACTGTACTATGAGTGAGTGAACTGTAAGTTAGCTATAGTGACTTTATAAAGAGTGACTACAGACTTATTTGCAGTGTCGGTGACAGTTTCAGTGCAAAGCTGTAATGAGTAGGAACTGTGAACAGTGAAGTGTGGTGCCGTCACATGTGTGGCAGGTTTGGCGAGTATAAATAGTCTTGTTCACTGCTTAATCAGAACCTGGCAATCTTCAGATCTACGAGGTCCGATTAGAATTATACATCTGGTGGTTTACACGCTGTTTTGTAGCAGCTAGTGAACTATTATGTAATAAACAGGTGTTAACTGTATTCCAGGAAGGATGTTTCATTTGTATGCTTGTGGCTACGTTGAGTGACTTAATTTCGGGTAACCTACCCGTGGCGACTGTGTCTAGACCGACTCTTCAATAGATTTAAAGCTGCTCAGAATTGAATGTAACTATGAACTCGTGTATTATCCAGTATCAGTACTAATTAAGTAAACCAATAGGGACAGATATAATTATTTATTTATCCATTTATGCAGTTACGGCGTTACAACTACCAACACTAGTTCGGTCGGTGTCGTAGTTTTCTGTTTCTGTTCCTTCTTCTCTCACCTCTAGATCCATAACTTCAGAAATAGTTACATTTTCTTTTACTGGTTGTTCTTGTATTGTACGCAAAATATTTTGAGATTGCAATTTTAAATTATGAGCAAAGTACACACTGTGCATAAAGACTGTGCTGATAATTCTGTAATACAGTCTTTTAAGTTTGAATTTAAATCTATTATCATACAAAATAGGAAATTTATTTCTTTTTCAATTGTTGGTTTATGCCAATGGTTGCAAAGAAACGATTCATAATTACTGACAATTTAATGACTCAGTATCACTATATGCTTAGAGTTTAACAAGTATACTAAAAAAGGAAAGCACAATAAGTAATAAAAAGAGGCAAAAAAACATAGATAAATTAAAATTCATAATTTTTTGAAAAGATCCGGAGGTCTACAGATGAATCTGTGGGGCTGGCAGCACAAGTTCAAATAGCGAGTATCAAACCAAACAACGGGGAACAGGGAATCCTTCTCGCCCAACCTAGCCTCTTGGAAGTCCCCGTTCGTAAAAGAATACATGAGTCAATGTTGCCAATATTTTTATAATTTTCTTTTCTACTGAACCAGCAAAATATAGTAGATTAAAAAATTAAGATAAGCTCTAGGTATATGTCAGTCACTGGCTACACACTGCTTCACTCTAGACACCTGGTATAACTGACACTTTGGGTTATTAACCATCAAGTGTGCTAATCACAGATTATACAAACATATCATGATATTACACTCAGCCATATTAATATTAAAGATCAGTTGTTATCAAGGGTAATGTCGCAAGGTTTTTTGTCTGTATGTAGCAAAAAGCCTGACCATCTATTAATTCATGTGAAGTAAATCAGACTTTATTTCAATTTAATGTTCCACATATACTGAATTAAAACTGTGTACTTTATCTACATTATTTTTAGTTGTTGTCCTACTAACAGATATTTTTTTAAAAAAATGTAATCTAGTCAAATAAAATTCCACAGTATTTGAGAACATCAGTTCAAATGATCCCTAGTCCAAGCAGATCTTTTTATTCTGATCCTGTAAAACAATAGCCAAAAAATAAAATGTAATTTCATAGGTATAGGAAAGAAGCCTCTATCATACTGGGTATTAATAAAAGAATTGTGTAAAATCAACTCCGAAAATATCCACTTTATATAGAAATTGATATAAACAGTACTATCTGACTGAATCGTAACAAACAAAAATGAGAACTAAATGCCAACTGGATCAGTAATATTGTAATTACAAATTGTAATAGGGATGTAAGGGTAATCAGCCTCTTCCTACCAAACATCCTCCTTCACGTGGTGCACCCTGTTTGCACGGACGTGGCTCTGGTGACTGAAATATACGTGGTATATGGAGTCACCCACTGCTTGCCAACGGCCTCCTAAAGAAGGGCAGAAGAGCAGGAAGTGGCTCAGGCCACCCTCTTGCCCTTGGAGTTTGGAACGGCCCATAAAGGCAGATGAATAATCGATGGCATGGGAATGCAGAAGGCAACAGGAAGCCACTAAGGAAAGCCGTAAGAATATCTCAAAGATTTGTAAGCCTCTTAAATTACCAATAGAATAATGGCTTCTTTCTGGGTAAAATATTCCAGAGGTAAAATAGCCCCCCCCCCAATCTGATATCCAGGTGCAGTCTGCTCAGGGAGGAGTCATTAGAACAGATAGAAACATCTAAGAGTCAGAGCGTGGAATGTTAGACATCTGAATAGGGCAGGTAGATTAGAAACTTACAAAGGGAGATGGAACGAGTTAAGTTAGATATCATTGGGACTAATGAGAATATCTGGAAGGATGCACAGAATTTCTGGTCTGGGAACACAGAATAATCATACAAAAGCTGTAGGTGGAGTTACTGGTGTAGAATTTGTAATGAATAAGAGAATAGGAAAATGGGTAAGTTTAGTGACAGAATTATTTTGATGAGGGTAGAAACTAGGCCTGCTCCAATCACGTAAGTACATATGTATATGCAAATGTCACAGGAAGATGGTGAAGAAATAGGGAAAATATATGCTTACATTGAAGAATTAATCCAAAATATGAATTGGGAAGAAAATCTAATAATCATTGGTGACGGGAAAGTGGCAGCTGGAGGAGGAAAAGATGGTAATACAGTAGGAAATCCCTTGGAGAAGAAGAGAGCGAAAGGTTATTTAAACTTATATCAAAAAAATATTAAACAGAAGAGATTCGAATTGATTTTAATAACAGTACTATCTTCACACTTCTGAGAGAGAGCACAAGCTGATAAATGTGAGAATTGCTGCACTATAAGTCAACATTCCAGGCTTCAAAATCGCTGATCAGAATAATATATAGAAAAATGGAAACTGCAGTAGAAGAGATAGTAGGTGAGGATAAATTTGAGTATAAGAAAAACTGTGGTACAAGATAAGTGATTCTGGCCTTAAGATTAATACTTGAAGAGCAAATAAATAAAAATAAAGATAATTTTTGATAATTGTTGATTTAGAAAAAAATTGATAATATTACGCAGAACAAGATGATAAAAATTTTGATTTTTGTTTTGTTTTTTATAATTGTTTTAACGTCTCTCTAACAACGTGGTCTTTAGAGACGGGAAAGGAGGGGGGCAAGGAATGGGAAGGAATTCGGTCATGGCCTTTTTGAAGGAAGCATCCTGGCATTCACCTGGAATGATTTGGGGAAACCATGGAAAACCCAAATCTCGATGCCCGGACGGGGATTCAAACCGCCGTCCTCCCGAATGCGAGGCCAGACCGCTATCCGTTACACCACCACGCTCGGTAAAAGAAGGGAGGTCTAAAATATGGAGAAAGAAGATGCTGCTTATGTATGGGACAACTCTAACGGCATGCACTATGAAACAGGAGTTGAAATTATTTAAGTCATGGATGATGGCATGGGCAGCAATTGCGTGCTTTTGGTTCCTGTGAATACTGTCAGTGGCCATTTATTCTTATGGAAAATGGATTTGGGGTTAAACCTATATATGAAACCAGGCAGTGATTGCATGTTAAGTGGCATATTACATGGAAGGTTTCCAGGTTGTGTGTATTTATATGTACCATAGCCTCTAGCAATTGTTTCAATAATGAAACATAGTTTCGATCTAATATACATTGATATCAAGCAAAGAAGATCTAAACTAAAACCTGTAACTGTAAAGTATAAGCATTATCTAGAAACAAAATAGGATGACTCAATCTTACCTTGTTTGCAAAAATGAGGAAGAAAGATGTGCAGGTCTGCTGGAGTCCTGGTGCATATGAAGCCCGGTCAAATTTTTAAACATTTGTCGGCAATGCTACACACATATGATGGGCAGGAAACAGCTGTGACATGTTCAAATACATGTTTTATCAGGGAACTCCAAGATAAAAATACCTGTGCACAAATAGCACACACAACTTGCAATTCTCTTTCTTGCTTCAAAGAAATTTCACTGTTATGATAAGGTGTATGGGCACACAATGTTGACAGATCTATGAAAACCAGCCCACACTGTTCACAAATATACTGTGGAGTATTTACAAGTGAGTCATGGCAGAATAAATGTCTTATTAGCAAATCCTTGCATTGTAAACTTGCAGACATTTAACACACACAAACTGCAGTGGTCTCATAGCAGATGCGTTTTCTAACACACCAGTATCCTCTTGGTCACGACACTGAGCTAGGATTTGTTGAAATCTAATTGTTGCCCTGCAAAGAGAAAAAAATTATATCCATTACTAAGGATATGCACTAAAATGTATGACTTAAACTACATACTGGCACATGAAACATTAAAAACTAATTTCAATTCCATATACTAGATATACGTTAAACTGCTACACTTTATACAAATGAAACTAAGTAAAATGGAAATGGCTTTTAGGCTATATAAATGACAAATGAAAGAGAAATATGACTCATCACTCACCAAAGATGAAGGTTGCGACATGTGAAAAAATAAATGGCAAACAAAAAACGTATACAATATTTCAGTTTTGACCTATTCACGTAATAGAAGCCGAGTCATGTGGTTCAGGAGGTGTGAATATGCCAAGTTTATCACATTACTAAGTGAATTATCGATAGTCTGCAAAGACTGAGATGTTATACCAAGTGAGTTTTTTATCTTGAGACAACTAAATATCTCGAAACTACAAATCCGATCAAAAAAAAGTGGGTAATAAAAATTGTTTGTCTCGACGGGGGACATCCGATGATACCAAATTTGACTCCCCACCCCACCCCCTAGGGGTGGGGGAAGGGGGAGAAAAAAAACTTAAATAGGAACCCCCATTTTTTTATTGCAGATTCGATTCCCCGGAAAAAAACTACCCCTATTTGACCCCCAATTCGAGTCATTTTGGTCGATAGATGGCGCGGCATTTCTCAGAGTTTCTCATTACTTGATGTACTTCCATTGCGTTCACATCGTCGCTCATTTCTCAGAGTTTTCTCATTACTTGATGTACTTTCATAGGTTCATAACATCTCTGATTTATTTACTTCGTTCTGTTGCACGTGCAATGAGAATGCAGGCTATAACGTTGCAAGAAAAAATTGAAAGGTGGTTAAATTTATGGAGAATGTCGCAAGAATATCGATATGCTGTTGATCTTTATGCTCATCGTTTTCCAGACCAGCCTCGATCGCGCGTTCTTTTTACCGTATTATTCCAAACAGTTCACTCAGGAGGGAA
>JARYHS010005953.1:0-7500 GCA_031002005.1 Vandiemenella viatica
CAGCAGGGGGACTGACGCCCTGGTCAAGGCTGCCGAGTGGGTTGGGCAGCTGGCTTTAAAGCCAACTCAGAAGGTGTCGCTACTCACAGAGTATGTGATGCCCAAGTTCACCTACCAGTGGGCTATGGACTGTCCAGCTAAAACCACACTGGTTAAGCTGGACCGTGACTTACGCCGCGTCATCAAGGGAATGCTGCATCTCCACCACTCTACAACAGACCACCTGTTGTACGCTCCCAAGCGTGATGGCGGTCTCGGGCTGCCCAGGCTGGAGACGCAACTGCGATTGTCCAACCTCAAAATTGGCTTAAAACTGCTGAAAAGTGGGGACCCTGTGGTCAAGTCGATCTTTGAGGCGACGAAAGCGGAAGCAAAACTGGTTCAAGCAGCCAAAAGCCTTCGTATGAGCTGGCCGTGCACGCTGCATGATGTAGATAAGCGCGCCCGGCAAATCAAGGCCAACGAGACCAAAGAGTGGGAGAAACTAGTGTCGCAGGGACACGGAGTAAGGTACTTCGCGGGTAATCCGTGGAGCAACCAGTGGTTATACGACCCCCGTCTGATGAGTGAAAGCCGTTTCATCGACGCGCTGAAGCTCAGGACAAACACCATGGGCGTCAATGTCGTGCTTGCACGTGCAAAGAACAACCAATCGGTAGTTTGTAGACGGTGCCACAATGCTCCGGAAACACTTGGACACGTCTTGGGCCAGTGTATCTCTGTAAAACCTCGCAGGATACACAGGCATGACGAGATCTGTCTAGCCATTGAGAATCTGGCTAAGGATAGGGGTTGCCTGGTTACCAGAGAGCAGTGCTTCACTGTGTCGGAAGGGCGGTTCAAACCGGACCTCGTCATAAAGGACGGGGGAAGGGCTTTCGTGGTCGACGTTACCGTCCGCTACGAGAGTGGTAACAGTCTGGAAGACGCGGCAAAGGAGAAACGGGACAAGTACGTCGTCCTGGATGGCCTCCTGAAGTCACAATTCGAGGTCGAAGGCGTGGAGCACACCCCAGTGGTGGTAGGATCCAGAGGTGCAGTGCCGAAACAAACTGTGGAAGCACTGAGGAAACTAGGCGTATACACCACAAGCCTTATAAAAACGCTGAGCATGATCGCTCTAAGAAGCTCCGTAGAGATGGTCTGCCAGCACATGGATTACGGGGACAAACCGTGGAATCCAGGTTAACCATAACTGGTTGGCCTAACTGCTACGACTGCGAACTCAGAGCACTCCGCGAGGAGGCTCGGTGATGGCTGGGCAGTCCCACTCCGGTGGAGCAGGGCCATCACAGGAGACACCGTCAGCCCGTGAGGGCCGAGGTAGCGACGCCTGCGCGAGGCTCCCCGTGCGCGCGAAAGCGGCGAAGGCGCTTCTCCGAACATCTGGAGAGTCTCCTCCCGCTTCTCAGCACCATCCGAGAAGCGGGTAATTCTTCCAAATCCAATTCCTTGTCAGGATCTCGTCACACAGTAAGGAGGACCCGCGTGGGTGAGTGCCGTCCACTCACGATCCCGGACGGCCAAGGCAAAACAACATCTGTGCCGCATACTACCTTCCGACACTGACCACCGGTTGTCGATGAAGTTCCGCAGGGTTCGCGGAAGCCCTTAGGGAGCTAACCCAAACCTAGCAGATGGTGTCACAGTGGAATTCCACTGGAAGATTTAAAACAACCACAGCTTGTGGCCACTGAGGACCCTAAAGGGAGCTCAGGAACCAGCAAGTCTGAGGGAACCGGCGCCTATGCTACGGGGAGGGCCCGAACTGGGACGGAATTCCCGGAAAGAAGGTCTCAGGCCTAGTTTAGCCAAATGCCTCGTCATCTAATTAGTGACGCGCATGAATGGATTAACGAGATTCCCGCTGTCCCTATCTACTCTCGCCCGTTCACAGCGTCGCGTTGTCGTCGCGGGGGAGCTCAGTAACCCAATACTGGGCGCGAAGACTGGTCAGTGACCGGTCCTAGCGTCCCAGATGTTGTTGGGGGAAGCGAAGAGCGCTGTGGAAACAAGTAGAGCAATGCATCCGTATGGATGGGACCTCTGACCGCAGGGGACCCCACCTAGGGGTACGTGTGTTTGGCAAGCACGCGGGGACTCGTGCTGGGTGTGTCATTACTTCCACTTACTTATGGCACACTCTCTACTCTTTTTATCTTTACTAGCTAAACTAGCAAACTCTTCATCGTTTTCAGCTCCAAGGGTATTAGGTAACGAGGCCTGCGGATGCATTCAGAATCTTCTTGCTTCATAAGGCTGGCAGTAAAGCTGGCGTGTGAATGGACCTTAGTCACACAAAGTCCGGTGGGGCGTTTGTGCGCGGGGGATGGCCCGAGTGATCGGTTGGCTCGGCTGGCCCTCCCTTGGGGGAGGAGTTGCTGCTGTGCGCGGTCACCACGCCGTGTCGGCGGCGCGCCTCCCCCCTGGGCGGTCCAGCGGAGGTGGAGCTGGGTAACTGGTGAAGCCTAGATTGATAGGTCCAGACCGTTGGAAAGACTGGGGAGCCGGTCTCCCACCACCTGAGTAGGAGTGGGGATTCAACTGGCTCCCCGGGCGAAGTAGGGGGTCTAGGGCGCCGGGCGGGTGTCGGTCCGGCCTGGATGCTGGTCGGGTGGACCGGGCGCTTGGGCCTGAAACCGCGTATGACGCTTCCTTCCGAAGGGACCTCTATGGTGGTCGCTCCCACTCCTGAGCTGCTGTGGATCAACCCACAGCGGCGAGGGGGGGGGAGCGATATCGCCCTGGAGAACCGCGTCGTTCCCAAGAACCCTTGGCCCTTGGTGTGAGGCTGGTGGGTTGGGACGGCAATTAGCACCCGTCTATGCCAGAGGGGGCGGTTCGACGTAAGAAACGGCCCTCCAAACCCCCCTTTTTTAAACTGAGATATGGCTACAAAAATTGTAGCCTCTGACATTCGATGCACCCGGAGTAATCGAAAGGATCTCAGTTTAGCAAGTGAAGCGATGGCGGATAGAGATGTTGAAGAAGAAAGACTGGTGGGGTCAGAAGCCAGTAGCGAAATAAACGACCTATCTCTGCCGGATATAGGTAGTGAAGCTGACTCGTCCCTGGACATCAGCAAAATGGCTAATCAAATTCTAGCCGAGATCGTGGCCGAGAGAGGGGCAGCCACAACTGAAAGTGGTGGCGAAAACAGTTGTCTAACTGAGGTTAGAAATGAGGTGAATAATGAAGCACCGGAAGAGTGCATCAGTCTTGATGGCGAAGACTTTGCTTCGGCAATGTATACTCTATCAACCATAGTTAACAAGATAGAAGGCCTGGTCTCAAAAGAGACAACAAACCTTCTGAACAATAAGCTAGAAAGAGTTGCGTATTTAATGTTGCAACAGGAGTCCGAAAACCAGAGTCTAAGAAGAGAACTGGAAAGACTGAGGGGGACAGAAAATAAGAAGACAGTCCAGGAGCACCCCAGCAAGACAAAAGCAAAAGTGCAAAATAAAGGTCAATACAGAACACGCACGTATGCGAATGCGGCGTACGCGAATACAATGCCGAACAGACCAAAGACTACGAAACAGGTACAAATAGACAAGGCCGCAGAGGCCAATAAGAACACAAATACAATATTCCTAACAACAAAAGAAGGGGACACCGATGAAGCGAAAAAGCGCTTCAAAGAACTGGTGGACCCTGTAAGAGATAAAATTAAGATAAAGTCAATGAGGCAGGCAGGGAAAAGCCTAATTATAGAAACGGCCTCCAATGACGACATTGAAAAAATCCTCAAGAATGAGGATCTGAAAATGGCACTCAGGTGCGAAAGACCGAGAAAAAAGAAACCACTGGTAATAATGTATGACGTTCCAGTAAACATCAGCGACGGAGAAATACCCTATATGTTGTACTCTCAGAATTTTGAAGGCAAAATAGGGAAAGAGGAATTCCTCAAAGAATTCTGTATCAGATTTAAGACAGGCCCCAGAGGAAAGGACACGGTCCACCTCGTGGCCGAGGTGTCACCACAAATCAGAAACCTAATGACAAACAGCACGAGATTATATGTGAGTTACAGCGCAATTAGGGCCAAAGACTACCTGGTAGTTGCTAAGTGCAATAACTGCCAGGATCTAGGCCACATAGCAAAGTTCTGCTCAAAACCAAACAAAATCTGTGGGCACTGTAGTGGCCCAGACCATATCAAGAGAGATTGTACAGCAAAGGCACTACCGGCAACATGTGTTGCCTGTAAGAACAGACGCAAGCAATGCAAGTTCCCAAACGATAAGAAATGTGAGACATACAAAACAATGCTGAACAGGACAATCCAAAGGACCGATTATGGATAGCTCACTATCCTCAATAGAGTCGGACACCAGTACAGACAGCGGAGACATGGGAAGACGCCAAGGTAGAAACTACCTACAAATCCTACAAGCGAACTGTCAAAAGAAAGCTGTAGTTAGTGCACAACTGATGCAAAAAGTAAAGGATCTGCAGGCAGATGTGATACTATTGCAAGAACCAAACTTCTCGCACGGTAACGTGGGAGGATTTGGGAAAAGGGTAAGAATGCTTACTGGGCAAAGTCCCGGAGAAGTTGCGGGAGCAGCAATAGCGATAATAAACCCATCACTCGATATTCTGGTACTAGACCAGTACAGCAACTCCCACAGAGTGTGTGCTGCTGTAACTGGACCCTTTGGTACGTTATACATGATCTCGATCTACTTTAAATATGGGGATCCAATCGAAACGCACATTGCCGGTCTTGAACCGGCAATAGTGGGTCTTCGAGGAAAACCGGTCATAATAGGCGGAGACGTGAACGCCAAATCGCCGATTTGGTTCAGTGGCGGGGAAAACCACCGAGGTGGAGCCGAAGGGCACCCTGGTAGATTGCTCGAAGATTTCATCACTCAACATGAGTTGGTAGTTTGCAACACTAGATCAAGGTACACAACATTTTCGTCATTGAGAGGCGAAACAAACATTGATATAACTATGTGTTCGCAATCTGCAGAAGGAAGGATACAAGAATGGACAGTGCATCCTGAATGGATCACTAGTGATCATAGATGCCTGACTTTCAAGATCAGTACAATACAAAGAGTATATGACAATGTTGTAACGAAAAGGTACAACTTAAAAACGGCTAAATGGAGAGTCTTTGACGCGGAAGCGACTCAGACTTTCAACGCAGAAATGTTGAGGGAATTCGAAGGGCTAGATGCTGAAGGAATGGCCCAAAGATTCGAAAAGGAGGCTCAAGCGATCAGTGATAGATCGATAAGGAAAATAAAAAGGGTAACGGGAGCTGTCCCATGGTGGGATGATGAGCTTACCAACCTTCGACGAACTTCAAGAAGAATGCGCAAGAAATACCAAAAAGAACGAGTAAGAGGTAACAACGAAACCATACAGACCTCGAAGAGAAATTATACCAGAGCACGCAATATATATACAAGGCAAATAGAAATTAAAAAGGAAGTTGCATGGCGGCAATTTGTCCAAACCCATGGGAACGAGGACCCATGGGGAATTGTGACAAAAATAGTGAGAGGGAAAATCCGAGGCGGAAATATCTTTCATACAATTAAAGATAGCAGAGGTATCCACTCAAATACCTGGGAAGAATCCATAAACAGAATCATTGGTAAATTGATGCCACAAGAAGATAGTACCATAAACAATGTCGAACAGAATGCAATAATAGCGGCCAACGAAGCTTATGTAGGCCCAATGAATGCCTATGAAGTATCCACAGATGAAATACATAAGGCTATAAGATCTAACAAATCAGGGAAAGCGCCGGGTCCAGATAATCTCAACGTCGAGATAATCAAAAGAATCTGGGCGAAACACCCGATTGTGATAGAGAAATTAATAAATAAATGCTTTGAAGAAAAAACCTTCCCCAGGACATGGAAAAGAGCCTCACTCTGTCTGCTACTTAAGGCAGTAGACAAGGCGAGAGATCAGCCAAAATCATACAGGCCTATCTGCCTCCTCCCAGCAATGGGAAAGATTACTGAAACAATAATGATAGACCGAATAATGAGTGAATACAACGAAGCTGGTCTGGCACAACCGAACCAATTCGGCTTTAAGAAGAACACGGGTACAGAAGCGGCAATAGAGAGAATAATGATGTGGTCCAGAGAGGATCACAAGTACTGTGTCGGCATATTCATCGACATCGCAGGCGCCTTCGACAGCCTGTGGTGGCCGGGAATACTAAGACGACTGCGACAAGCCAATTGCAGTGATTACTTGTATCAGATGGCTAAAAGCTATCTAAGCGATCGAAAAGTAATAGTAGAGGAAAATAACATAAGTCTAGAAAAGGCCATGACAAAGGGAGTCCCACAAGGCTCAAAGAGTGGGCCACCCATGTGGAATAGTGTCTTAGATGAACATCTGGAACAACAAAGAAACAAGAACTGGAAGATCGCGGCGTATGCAGACGACGTGCTGGTGGTTATACATGCGACCAGCCGGAAGGAAATAGAGGAAAAAGGGAATGAGGCCCTACTGGCAATAAGCACATGGGTAAAGGATAACAAAATGGAGATCTCAGCGGCAAAGACACAAGCCATGTTCCTGAGAGGGGGCATGGACAGAGAGAGGCAACCCAGACTAACACTTGACGGGAACAAAATAAGATTCGAAGAAAGTGTTATATACCTGGGGGTTAAGTTAGACTGGGAGAGGATCCTTCCTACCCCACCTTAAACGCTCCCAGGAGAAACTTAGAGCAGCATCATCAAACCTTCTAAGAATAACACGCAAAGACTGGGGACTGAAAAGAAGAACTGTAGGAATCATGTATAAGGCGATATGTGTCCCAGTACTAACCTACTGCGCTTCAGTATGGGCTCATAGGACGCTGAATGTGCACATTAAGAGAAGAATACTTGCAATACAGAGGCCGTACAGCCTCATGATGACGAAGGCATGTCGGACGGTCTCGAATGAGGCCCTCCAGGTCCTGGCAGGATTGTATGCCATTAGACCTTGAAGTAGTAAATGCAGCTCTAAACTACCACCTAAGGAGAGGTCAAGCAGCAGAAGTGGCGGGTCACCGGGTAGAAGTAACACCACATGAAAGAGGAAATGCCGACTACAAGAAGCGCCAGAACTTAGAAAAAAGAAGAATCAAACACCAATTACAAGCGGAGTGGCAAAGAAGATGGGACACCAGTGCAAATGGCAGAGAACTGTACCAGTGGTCACCTGAGGTAACCTTCTGGAGCACTGGCTGGAGGAAGAAAGCGGACCTCTCATACCCAGTGACATGCCTTATAACAGGTCACGGACTGAGAGGAACGCTGCATAGAAGAGGCCTAGAGGCCGACGGAAACTGCGCCTGTGGTGAACCGGAAGAATCACAGCACATTATACAAAGCTGTATCAACTACGAGGACATCAGAGCTGAACTCCGGCAGGTAGTAGAGATCCAAGAAGCAACATGGAGGGAAAACCTAGTAGCCACTCCTGAAAACCTAGCAGCTTTTAATACGTTTGCTAGAACAG
>JARYHS010005953.1:10000-17500 GCA_031002005.1 Vandiemenella viatica
TTGTTATAGGAAATGTGTGTTTTTTGGTTTTTAAGCAAAGGAAAAACAGATTTTAAGTTGTATTACGAGAACTGTAAATATTTGAATTTAGCACTGCTTTAAAAAACGTGTGAGACGATATCCTGGGGGCCATACATATCGTCCAGAACGTGCTATCGATCATAGATTGCAAAAGAACCTGCAAGTATTGGTGAGACCAGGATTTCTTTTATTAACGACTTACAAAGAGGGATACCATACGTCGCAATCTCTCGCAGTACTGGACATCCTTGCAAACCAACTCAAGAAATCTGACGTACTATTTATCGCATTACTGTAATCGTCAGCAAAAACTACAAAATAAGGCTTTTTGTACCTGTGCTTGATAACCTGTTGTGGCGAAGAGACACGAGGGGCTGACATAAAAGTATTTAGAAACGGTAAATGACATGATTGTTTGTGTTCAACGAATTATCACGAAAAATTAGCAATAGGGAAACCGAAACACTTTCTTGAACCTAATGTATTAGTGTACTTAACAATTGAAATACAGGTAATCATCGCTATGGTTGTGCGTCATTAGGCGACAAACAATATAAATACCATAGCATGAATGAAAGTTTGTAATATTAATTTCAGTGCGTATAATTGTAGAATTGATAGTGATATCTATTATATGCATACAGACACCATGTTGTTATCTCCCTGAAGAAAAATTCCGGCTTAATTGGTTAGGTTATTCAATTTCTTATGTCACTGACTATTATAAAGTATATACTTTAACGCTTCTTTCTTGTATTGCGCTTTGCGAACATAGAAACGTCATAAACTGAGTACATTGACGTCGTAAGATGAGAGCGTGTACCAATTGCCTTAAATCCCCGCAATACCTGTAATATGAAAAATTTCATGTAACAATTGTAAAGGTGCATTTACTAGATGGTAGTTGTATTTACCTTCTCATGCAATACATTGTTATTTTTTATTCTAATTAATTATTATCAATGTTTTTGTTTTCAATTTTTTGTATTAAATTATAAAGTTGCTTCGTGCTGTACATATTTTTATCACAAGGTGAATCATTATCACTAGCACTGAATATTATAGCTACAAACTTTGATAATGAATAAAGAATCAAGTCAACCCCAATTATCCGTTAGTATTTTCAATTCTAAATAATACACAAGTATTGCTTTATAAGTTGAAACATTAATCTATTTTACTCTATGTGAATATTTTCTTTCACCAAGCGCCACATAGTATCGTAATACTGGTAATATACTTCAGGTATTATTTCTCCCGTCATCAGACACACAGACACGCTATTTTAATTTTTATTTCCTAATGTATTTGTTGCACATATATTTACTTTGCTTATTATATTGTTTACATTTTCTAACAGTCGTTGCCATTGAAAAACAACAGGGGGTGTGATACAAATTATTTCGTATTTATTACATGTATTTCAAAAACATATTATATGAAATTTTTCTTTGCTTCTTCTCAATAGAAACTGTAACTTCGCCAAATCTCAGACTCCGCTGCAGACGCGATGATATTAAAACACGGATCCGAATTTTACGAATTACGTAATAATGTGTAGCTATTGCAATGTAGCTTCTTATCTACTAGGGCATATTTCATTTGTACATCCCAAGTAGGGAACATTAAAAACATGCTATTATCAATTAGCAAAATGATTGACTATAAGAATGCTAACTTCAACACTCCCACAATTATATGAGATAGCCGTTACTCACATGTGTATGTGTCACAGCGTTGGACACAATTCAAATGTTACAATCACTCCACAAGCAATAAACTTAGTGAAACAACACATGCAGTGGCGTACCCTAAACACCATAAAATTTCATGCAGTTATTGCATCTACTCTTCATTCGGCACCGTAAAACTGTATTTATGTTCAGTATGCAACACATCTTCAAAATCCTTACACAAGTTCCTGATAAACTAATTACGGTAATAGCCCAGACACTGGGCTATTACTAGTTTTGTCCTGAAAACTGTTGTACACGTTAGTTGGGTGATATTATGTAGGATATGTTGCTCTTGGAGCTGTAAAATATATCAATTCTCAGAAAATTGACTCGAAAAGTGCCGTACCGTTAAGCCACGCGCGGCTGGGAAAAGGCATACGGCGATGTATAATGTTCCTGCTTCACCTCTGGGGTGGGGTGGGACTTTCTCCACCAGCGAAATACTGTTACTGACCTGTTGAAATTTGGATTAACTGCTTCCTTATAGTGTCCTCTTCACGTTTAGCACTCTCCTTTTCTGGAAAAGTCACCACGAATTAAATTAAAAATGCCGAAATATGGGATGCTCCGCAACCGCGAAATGTTAGCATCACTATAAAAATGACACAAAAATTATCGGTACAGGGATAATATCAACATAAATTGGCAGGCCATGTCGCAAACCAGAGACAAACTATGCATTTCTTTACTACGGAAGCAATCGATTGTCTCTGACTGGTTATATCGATTCCAAGATGGTGAGCCTTATAGTACTGCATTTTGAATAAAAAATTTCTATCTGTTAATTTTATGCGACGTTTTGCAACGGAGTGAAGCTAAAACGGCAAGAAAATATTACAACAAAGAATTAAACCAACATTTCAAGAGATTATCATTGATTTCGGAGCGCCGGCGGCAACTAATAGCAGCGCTGCAGTGTCACATTTAGGCATTTTTAATTTAATTCGTGGCGACTTTTCTGGAAAAGGAGAGTGTACCACGTGAATAGGACACTCACTATAAGGAAGCAGTTAATCCAAATTTCGAAAGGTCAGTAACAGTTTTTCGTTGGTGGGGAAACTCGCACACCACCCCACCTCTGTTCAGGCGGCGCTAATAATTCTGGTCAAAATCACGGTAGCTCAATTTTTTAAATTAATTTCAATTTCTGGATCAGCCTGTCTTTCAACATATCCAAAATGCTGCTTGAAAATAAAGAAAAATTAAATCTTTAACAAAGTTTTCAACAGAGTTTTGTTTTAGAAACAAAAACTATGTGCCATTCTGGTACATTCTGCATTTCAACCTGAGATTGAAAACATTTGTTAATATTACCGCAACCTACTTTCATAAATGCCATGTGCTAGTATTGTCTCTGGCATGTGTGTACGTAATTATGGCGTCTATCGTTTGTTTACGATTGAAAATTGTGCAAATTTTTCCATGAATACATTTTTAATGGCTGTGACAGCAACGTATTCTTAAATAATATCGTTCCAAGAACATCTGCATGATTGTTATTTATACGTCGATATAGTATATATCTCCCAGTCACACGTCGTATAACGTAAAGTCACTTTTTCACTTAAGTTTCTAAGGTATGTATAAGTTTTACAGCTCTAAGAGCAACATATATTAAATAATATCACCCAAGGAACGTGTGTAACAGTTTTCAGACCAAAACGACAATTCCTTGATGAGTCCCATTGATTGCGCTGTAGCCCTAATTACATCTAATAACATGACTGGTTCATTTACTATTGTTACATTCCATTAAATATATAGACAGTTTCAAAACAGGACGCATGCTATGCACATGTTTACGTTGAATCCGAACAACAGGACGCCGCAGCTTAGTTCATATAATCAAATGTAAATCTTCATAACTTTTGTCCTCACCACTAATGAAACACACAAAATTTTCTCCCCTGCCCGAACGCTCCATAATTGTTATACATTGAATATATATAATTATCGCCTAACGATATAACACCTGGCGTCGTTGAAATAAAACTCATGCATAAATAGTACTTTGAAATAATCAGCTCCTATGATTGTCATTATTATTAATTCCTAATAACACGATGTTATTTTTATTTCTCTTCAAATGAGTCTTTCACTACATAAATATGTATTGTAGTTCAAGCTAACGTCTCTGGTGTCTCAAAATGGCGAGGTGTTAGAAATTTTTGTGCGTGTAACCTTCTAATTTTCCAAGGGTGTCACGTACATTAACTTAATCTATTATTAATATGATTGAAATTGTTTCTGTTTTTGCTCCCAGGTGTTGAAAACTGTTTGTTAACGGGACTTCCAAGCTGGAAATCGAAAGTACACCTAAATAACATCAGCGCACATTAACTGAAATTTCTACGGCAGCCGTTCCCGAGGTAAGAATGATACTATTACGTTTTGAATATTTTGTTGTTGTTTTTTGGTGTGTGTTACAAGCATTCCACATATACTGCAATAATTCTTACAACGAGTCGAGGCTGCATCCTGCTGCTGTCTAATCGGCCCTTCACCTTTTTAGTTTTTGTTTATTTACCCTTCATTTACACAGCCTAATATCTTACTGACTAAATTGGGCCCTAAGTATCAATTGTTACATTGTTGATTTACATAGTGTTTGTACAAAATATTTACATGCAAGGAATTTGGCATACAGTTCCGTTACACTTTGACTTACTGTCTAAATAATTGTATAATATTACATTTGGTCTTGCTTGCAGTAATAACAGTTACAGCTGCTGTTGCAAATTTTAATCTTATATTGAATCACAAATATCGCTTATTGTTCTCATAGTGCTAGTGGTTTTTAATAACAACCCCTCACCTTTCCCTTCTTTGTCTTCCGCTGTTGACTTGCGTTCACTTCCTCCGGCACTGCCCTCGAAAACATTCACATATTTGAGCGCCTCTCACGCCTTCCCTGTTCATTTTAAAAATTTACAAAAAATACCCTCTTACTCTACTCGACGAGGCCTACACAATGAGACTAAGTACGATGCTCTAGCTCGAAAAAAAAAATTGTTGAACAACGCTCCAAATGGCAAAATCGGCTTTGGCCCAACGCAATGCATTTCTGGAGCAAATTTCAGCCATGCAGCTCACTCCGTTCGACAGTTATGCCACTTTGAAGATCGTACGTACTTTCGTATTCAGAAATGGCATCTCCCTCGTACGGCTGCCGCCAGTATCTCCATCTTGCGGCGCATGCCGGAACACGGTGTTTCCATGGAATGCCGCTGCAAACCACCAAGCGCTACTTATCACGCATTGCAAATGTCTTTCAACACTAGGAGATTAATCTGCTTCATCTTATTTCATTTAATAGAAAAAAAAATAAAAAATATAGGGACAGCGGGAAATCACTAATTTGCATTTGATAGGGTATTTGGTGAAAGCGTTACTTTCGTTACGAAGGATAATTGTTTCTGAAATACCCGCCGGGTAGTAGTAGCAGCGTTTCAGTACGGTATGTATGAATTTAATTCCACGCAATCAGTTTGCGGTATGTTCTCAACAAATTTCTCTATTTCTTCTTTCGACACCTTAATAACTTCTCAGTCGTCGCAATACTGGATAAAGAGTATATTCTATGTTTACGATATAATAAAAACAAACATTTATTTAATCGCTCGCTTTTTTTCTTAAACGAATAATAAGTTTTCGCTATTCCGGAATGTCTCTGGTTACTTACAAGGCACATCGTGCCTGGTCCGTAAACTGCAACTTCACCTCTCCTAACAACTGCTAATCGTCTAATCCTCTCGAGTGGCAAAAGAAACAAAACAAAAAAATTAACGTAAACGCTGATTACAACAACTGCTACATACCTCCTGGTAACAAAAATCCGAGGCACAGATCACGTCGCTGAAAACTGCCTCCGTGAAAATGTGTGCTCCGACAATCTTCTAATTGTTCAGATTCAATTCTTTTTTTTTTTTTTTTTTTTTTTTTTTTTTCCTCTGTTCTTCTCCTTTCTCCCTTTCCAGGCGAATGGCTCACCTCCAAACGGTTCAACCGCAAACTGAGTCCCGTTACCTAGCAACGTTGTTCGTCGTTGCTCGGCAACTTGTAAGAAAATTTGAAACTTATTAAACCGACACCCGTTCCACATTGTGGACATCCTCAAATATAAACCAACTCTCTCTACTTTCATATTTATATACTGTGAACATATTCGTGGCGGTTTCCACAAGGTGTGAATCTATGATCTCTACCTTTCAATCTCTGTTTTCTTATTATTATTTATTGAATATCTTTCCAAATGAAAATAGCGACTAAATACGTGCAATGTCACTAGTGTATCGCCTCCAACCCCACGTAAGAGTCTCGTCACTAGATCCTGTGCACACAAATGTAGGGTAGACGGATGCCTCGCCACTCGTCGTTTTGCGTACGTCGAAGACCACACTGCACATCTTACCATCAAAAGTTGTCAACGACTTTTCTTCACCTTACTAATTGCACCGGCACCAGTCAGTAGGGCCGTGTAAATAGCGTTAGTAGTTGGCAACGTCATGATACACGCGCAATTATACGACTCGACTGTCGCCTGGCGAGTACAACCGGCGCCAAGCCACGCTCCTCGATAATTGCCATTTATACGTTTCCTTTCCAATCAACCGTATCCTTCTATTCCGTTCCTCACAGCACGTACGGGTGACAATTTCGTCGTTACGTTTCTTTCCGTTCCCTTCCAGCACCTTTCGCCTCCTTCAGTTGTGTTGCTTGTACTGCGTCATCATTGACTCACATATACAGAACGGGTTTTGATATATTTCTTTTATAACGCCGTGATGTCAAATCCGCACACCGGTTGCCTGTCGGGACGAAAACATGGTGGGATTTCCTAGTCACAACAACCACGTATCAATTCGGCTTAGTAAGGAACAAATCTGCCTCAACCAACCTTTACGGCAGTCTCATTTTGCCACACGAGTCGCCGCCAAACGCTGCAATCCATATCTGCTATCGCCAACATCCTGTCTCGAGGCAAAGTCCGTTTAGTGGATGAGAGGCCGCGCTAGTGAGATGGCGGCAGTCGGTGTGCCTCTCGCCGCCATCTCACTCGGCTGCCCTGCTCCGTAGCCAGCCCACCACCAGAGCGCGCGCGGCCGGCGGGAGGAGGGGAAAACCGGCCACTGCCGCGGCAGCCTCCCCTCTCTCGCCCGACAGAGCGCACAGCGGTTCTTCTCCCGTACCCATCCGTGCGTTCCTTCTATGTGCGAACGCAGTGCGGGCAGACTGTAGCCGGCGCGAAAGTGTCTGTGTGCAGTGGCCTGCCGCCTGATGGCGGGTGCGTTGCTTTGAGCTCGGCCGCGTGTTGGTGCGTGGCTGCTCGGTGTACGCTCCGTCCAGGAGAGTTCGTTTGCACGCAAACCGGCGGGAGGGGCAATCGGGTTCGTGAGGACTCGTGACGTGCGCCTAGTACCGCCGAGTGGCAGCGTCCTGCCGACCGTTGATCCGAGTCACCGCCGCCAGGCCACAGTGCCGGCGGACTTTTTGTGCTGTGACTTGCGACTGCGCGTCGGAGGCGCTCGTTCCACGCCAGCAAGCCCGCGGGCCTCTGCCGCCAGAGGCACGCTCATGTGCGGGCAACCGTTTCCAGAGGCATCTACTCGCCGCTAACCGGGCGCTTGCGCCGATCACGACTTCCCACGCTTGGGACGGTAGCGGACGCTGTGCCGCTTTCGTTTCCCAGGACCTGAGGGGATTTCGAAGTATATAGTGAGGGAGGGCATTAGCCTCCTCGAAA
>JARYHS010005958.1:0-25001 GCA_031002005.1 Vandiemenella viatica
AAAAGGCCTACAATTTGTGCCAAAGTCCATTTTAGGCGTCAAAAAGTGAGGCTCTGACCTAAAAAAAAAAAAAAGCGCTACAAAAGATTCCAGGGCGATTTCTAGGGGGGGGGGGGGGGTTCTCACGGACCAGATCTCTCAACAGGGGGGGGCGGCCAGATCTCACGAAATCTCACCAGGGGGGGGGGGGGTCCAGAAATCAGGAAAAACACCTCACGTAATTTGTGGATGCCCCCTTATATTCAGGGTTCTTCAAGGCACATCTTGCGTTAAGGTGAAGTTAGCGACTTATTGTAGAAACATTTAAATGCAAAATTGGAGATAACGCGTTACCCAATTTTTCTTTTGTTTTAGACTACGTACTCGTTACACAGCAGGCTGCTGGTGTGGGAGAATTGGCTGTAGGATCTTACGTTCATCATAACCGACATTTTCGGTGCTGTTACATATGAACTGAATACATTTTTTTTGTTACAAAAAAGATCACATTTATTATGTTTTAAACATAATAGAAACATGGATATGAAAAATGTTTCATATATGTTAGTAAGGGCCGCTCCCCGTGCTGGGTACTCCGTATTCCTTGTTGGGTGTTGGAACAGCTGCCGGGTAGCCTCCTCCACTTTCTTGTTTCTGCAACAACGAATCACGTATTAGTATGCTAGAAATTAACATTATGTATTAACAATTTTTTTGGTATTCCCTGCAGATGGGAAGTGAATCTCTATTGTAGTCACTATTGCATTACCCCAAAACAGGATATCATATTTAAAATTCTGTAAAACTGTGTTCAGAGGTAAAGGGGATAGTACAGAAAAAGACGATTGAGAATGTTTTTTCTCTCCCCAGCTTGTAGGGTATCGTTGCTTAGAATTAGTCAAGTAGAGACTTTTTTTCAATTTTATTTTCATTGGATAAGGGAGATGTGAATGGTCGTTAAAGGTATCAGTTTAGATTAGGGGTTCCCAATGTTTTTTCATACCACGCCCCCTCCCCCACCACAATTTTATTTGGGGGGTCTGTTAATTACTTGAGCTCAAAATGAGGGGGGGAGGGGTCTGTCAAAATCTCACCAAATCTCATTTAACGGGAGGGGGGGGGGCAATAAAACTCTCAAGTCAACTTTTTAATTCAGAGACTATACGTAAGACTTTGTATATAGAATATATCAGTATTAACGCTTAGGTATATAATGACATAAAGCACAATACTTGAACATATTAAATAACTTAATTATTTAAAAATTGTAAGGTAAATCTCACATGTGGGGGAGAGGGGGTGGGTCCCATCACATCTAACCAATTCTCACTAACAGGGAGGGAGGGATCCAAATTTAAAAGAAAATACCTCATGTAATTAATGTTCGTTCCCTTATTAGCAAGGCAAATGCTTAATTTTCATTACTAACAATATCTTAGAGGAAACTCACTAATTAAGTGATTTTTAAACAAAGGTTTTTGGCCGCAGCAACTTGAATTTTTTATCCAATATCAACCATATCTCGCATTTAAACAAAATATATTTACATCTAATATAGTTGTCAATTGTGAGCAAAACAAGCAAAGGTTTTTATTTTTTCGTTTACTCTAACAGAAAACAATGCTATTTTATTAATTCAGAGTGCTTGGCTTCCTAAAGGATGAAATAGGTTCTGAAAACTAGGTAATTCGATTAGAACAGAACGGCGTGGACTGGAGTCCGCTACATGACCCGAGAATACGCCAAGATTTCTGCCCCAAGTTACTGGCGTCCCGTCTACAATATCTGAGAAGACCATTAAAGCTCGGATCTCTAATTGCTGGAGGCTCTAATCGCACTTGGTCGGTTTTAAAACGTGTGAAATACCTAAACTACAAAAAATACTTGCGTTTTTTCTTGTTTTTCTCACTTAAGTAAAATATTTTAGATCTTTTGTTGATGATCAGGTGTTTGTTACGACATGCGTGAGTGTATCTTTTACTTATAATATTGCTCTTACACACAACGATCATGAGATTTAAACTCGGAATGAATTCACCATTTCCAACAATCGATGAGAAATACTTCAAGTGCATTGCCTTGAACATTTCCTTTAAGGATTTTTGCTCTCATCAGTCGTGTTCTCTTAAGTTCATTAAGTTAATGGGTTATAGATGTTTTGTACCAGCAATTTATATACATATATGTTCACTGGGGCCAAGTAGGGCTACCTTAATCCTTCTTGCATTTGGCGGCGAGGTTCCTTTTTTTCTTGGGCCGAGAAGTCCTTCATTCTTTTTGATTGGGTTGAGCTCTTCTGTCCAAGAGGTATCACGTCTTCTTTTGGATTGTTCGTCTCTGCTTATTCCGAAAGAGATCTCTATAAAAGGCATCTTCGGGCTTTAATTCCAGGAAATGAAGCTCTTAGATATTTACAAACGAGGGCATTACGGTTTTGCATCAAAGAAATAGTCAGTCTGCTTTTCTCCATTCGTTTGAGATTATCATAGAATTGAGCCCGTCTATTGTGAATTATTTCTTTTGTTGTATTTTCTTTTTATAATGCTTGTTCAACAAAGTACAGACAGCAAAAGACGAACACAACACCCATGTCCGAGGCCGGACTCGAACCGGCGCTCCCTGCAACACGGACAAGCAAACTACCGAGAATTACATAGCGTGAGACATTCATGAGAGACATTATAGTATCTTTTATCTAGTAAAGAAAATATTTGAAACTCGATCTTAAGTTATTTTCTGTTAAAATGTTCCTTTTACTTTTCTGCTTGTTTTTGTCCTTTTAGAATTCAGTTCTACAGTTTCATGCTTCTCTTTTTAACCTCATACACCTTTCCTCGCTTTACAGTAATGTTTAGATTTAACCCACAACAACAGGAGAAATTTAAAAATTCCGCTGTTTCTCCACTGCTATAACTCGTAACTAGGCCAGAAGCGGTACTGCTATTAAATATTTTTCGGGAAAAATGATAGAAGATCGAAAATCGCTTGGTGCCGCCAATGAATCGGCGGAATTCGCAACGTTGCGAACCATCACATGGACAGACCTGCGTCTTATAGCGGATGAAGTAGACCTCGGGCTTGGAAGGCTGCGTGGGTGCAGGGGTGGGTATGGTGATCTCCGGGGCATCTTCTGGTTTCTTGACGAGCACGTAGATGAGCGTCTTCTGCTCAGGTGCCGGAGCGATGGCAGGGATCTCAGGCACTGCTGGTGGGGGCGGTGCAGGTGCCTTGATGAATACTATCTTGTAGTGCTTCTGTGGAGGCGGTGGGGGTGGAGCCGGCCGTTTGGGCGCCGAGTACGTGGGCTCTGGAGGCGGCACGTGCACGTACACATGTTTGTGGATGACGGGCTGCTGTGCTGGGGGGGCCGTACTGGGGGGGGCGGGGGCGGAGGCTGGGGGGCCGTACTGGGGGGCGGGTGCAGAGGCTGGGGGGCCGTACTGTGGCGCTGGAGCGGGGGCGGGAGCCGGAGCACTGTAGAAGGACGACGGCACGCCCCCGCCCCCGCCGCCTCCGCCGAAGCCGCGGCCGAATCCCGCGCCGCCCGGGAAACAGGAGGCGGCAGTCACCACACCCAGCAACACCTGTCGAGGCAACAATCTGTCAACACCTCACACAAGATTTATGGCCAAAACATATTAATATGAAAGGTATTTCACTTCACTTTACTCACAGTATTCAATAATTTCACTCAGAAAAAAATGTTTCGTGGCTATTCCTAAATGGTTACTGAAACCAAATGAAAAACTTGCATTCTGACTTGGAATTCTTTCTCGATTCTTCTCTAAACGTTAATATAGCCAGTGTAGTTGTTGCGAGACGGAGAAAGAAATGTGTGGTTGGTATCTGATTCAGGGCGGTTGAACTCGTCGGAGGAATGGTAATAGTGTTAGCAGTAGTTGGCCTATTAGTGGCTCTTACATTGGCACATTACCTGTATTAGTGAGGTGCCCTTTTCATCTCATCATATTTATGGAATTATGTTATTATAGTTTTGTTGTAATTACGGATAATAAAGAAAAAAAACGGCAGTTACTGAGGACTGCCGACAGAACTGAACACTTAAAAATATGAATAATATACGCGCAACACGTCATACAATAAGCATGTCGGGGACGCGAACTCACCCATCCAAAAATCACCTAACAAGCCTAAAGAAGTTTTCACTTCAAAAACTAAAAAAACCCGAAGTTTGGTCGAATCTTCACGAAGGAGACGTACCAAGCTATCGTGTCAGAGGCAGGAAGGCCTATTCCTTTCGTCAGGGACCTACATTTTAACGTGAAATCAGAACCACGGAACATCCCGGCGTAGTTCATATAATCAAATACAACTCCTAAAAATTCCTGTTCACCACTGGGTTTGAACCCGCGAGCGGAGAGAGTAATTTGCGGAAGTAAGTGCCTTAACCACTCAGCTACCAGACCGCCTTGTATTGAAGTATTAACATCATATAAAAACTGTGCGTTTGTATAAAGATCATTTGAAAAATTAATTTCACTGCTGTCGAAGCGCAACACGTCAATGTCATACTTATGTGATTTTACCCATCCTTAAAGCATCCAACGTTCATATCATACGCTCGGTGACGCGAATTCATAGATTTTCCCCTTCCCAATAGCCCGCCTATAGAAGTTTACACTTTAGTAGGACTTTACGCAGACAATTCACAAGTTGCCACTGGTGTTTAGAAAATCCCTTTTCTGCATCTATTTGATGTTGAAGAATTTCAAGGGGAGTGGTACTTATTGCGAGCATTTACAGAAATATTATTTTCAACTCCAATATTGTAACGAATCAGTAAAGGAGTTCCAATAACAATTAATTCTCCAGCCGTAAAATGTGAATTCTATGTAGGAACAGCTGAGAGTTATTAAATACATAGGTTAGAATTGGAAAATTAAGGGCATAACCAAAAGTAAATTACAACGTCGATATAAAAAATTGCTGTTCACGTCCCGTGTGGGTAGGGATACGCTAGCTCAGATGATCCTGTTTCTCCAGCCAGTAATAATAGATTCGGGAAGGATCAATAAAACATTATTGCTGATCATTGGAAGCAAGTAAAGTAGTTCGATGGTTCCTCGTCATTATAGGTGGATGGGGGACAAGGAACGAAATGGAATCGTTTGCCGGTAGGAAACTCGAACCAGCGTCCTCCTGAATATGGTGAAAACAATTTCTATCCATAAACGCAGTGGAAAATAAAACAAATTCTAAGGAAAACAAAATTATTTCGATTACAGGGGATTATCGGAAATTTAAGCTCAAAAGAAAGAGTAGATAGCATAAATTCACAGAGAAAGCGGATAGTAGATACAATCTGAACAGTAGAGTGTTCAAAAAGAGATTGATCGTACAGAATAAACAGTTTAGAAAATGGAGTTCGATAAAGCTATGAAAGATTTAAATAAACGAGGAAGGAGTAGCAGAAGAGATCCATCTCATTTACTAAAATCTCCATGGTAAAGTAACAAAGGGAGTATTCAAACTATTTTGAAATGATTATGACAGAGTGTAGGTAAGAACTGATTTTCATATAAACCTTCCTTAGGAAGCACGATTGCACGGATGTTATGACCATCCTTATCTAAATTTAACATCATATGCTTCAAACTTCTGTTATTGGTCTGGTTCGCGAATGGCAAAATTTGAGGTGGTAGGGAAGCTATTCTACGGCCATGAATTCTTATAGAAGGGTCAATAAAAAATAAATAAAGATATGTTAGTGGTAATTAGGATTTCGAAAAGCTTAAACTCTTTCGAAAAGTTTAAACTGTTAATGAAGCCTGGATTATGATGAGGACATAGATGACTAATTTATTCAACATACGAATCACAGGGCTATAATGAAACTAGAGAATCGTATCAGGCAGTCATGATTTTCGTAAAGAAAAAAAAAATCAGTATTGAACAATTCGTTTATGATGTTGTCTTTCACGGAGTTATGTTCGACCTAATTGCCTCTTGATAGTTTTTCAAATTATACGATTTCGCTGAAGAGCTAGAATTATTATTGTTACACTTATCTCGAAACTGTGCTATACGTATATGTGCTTTGACATAAATGGTAATCATTACACTGGAAAAACAAAATCAAAGCAATTAAAAAAAAATCACTTACCAACAGTAAGGTTATTTTTCCTTCCTAATTTACGGGTCGTCAACGTCGAGGTCATTAGAAGCAGGAGGGAAGGAACAGGAATGAATTCGGCCATAGCCTTTTGAAGGAACCATCCCCGCATTCGCCTGGAGTGATTTCGGGAAACCCTGGAAAATCGAAATCTGGATGGCCGTAAGGGGATTCGAACCGCGTCCTCCCAGATGAACCATAGTAACAGATAGTCGTAGGGAATCCATATCACCATCACCATTTGGCTATCGTCAAACGCATTTTGAAGACGTGAGCTATTATACCCAATCTTTGGTATGTAGGATGTCGAAAGGTATTATCGTGACATACCAAATAAAGAAAATTGACCTTAGCAAAAGTTCGCGATTTTCAAGTTTTAGTCACATTTTAATCTTTTTAATTCACCACTTCACGTTAGAGTTATGTATGCCATTTCTGCTAATGAAGACATTATTGACATTAATTAACATATTTTTATTTTTGAAACTAATTGGTGCCCACGACTTCGTACATGTTTGTCAAGAATTTTGTAGGTTTTTATGTTTCTGGACGGAACCTGTAATATTTGCAAGATAAAAAGTGGCTTACGATACTCCCTGCCAAATCAGAAACCCGCCATTGAAAGTCCCGTCATAATCGGTTCAAATACTAAATATGTTGCATATAAATTATAGCTGATACCCACGACTTTGTTCGTATTAGTCAAGAGTTTTGAAGGTTTTATGATTTTGTACTGAACCTTAAATATTTACAGTATAAAAAGAGGCTTATTTTACTCCCTGCCAAATAAGAAACCCGCCAGTAGAAGTCCCGTCAAAATCGGTTCATACACTAAATATGTTACATTCAAATTATTTATATTTGTTAACAGCTGAAACATGTGTCGTTGTCTAGAACATTATTCAAGAACCCGAAAGTCAATTAATCATGAATAAAGATGGCCGTGGAAGTCTGAGGAATCATTTAATTATTCAAGAACATTTTTTTAGAACACTGGTATAAATATGGAAATGCCATGGGTCGGGGATCGTCCATAAACTACGTGGCTCAGTCTAGGGGAGGGGAGAAGGGGTTGGCTGGGCTACGTGGGAGGTTGGGGGGGGGGGTTTCCGAGCCAGACCACGTAGCTTTCCATTCACATTATTTGTCACAGTCAAAATAAGGTACAGAACACACAACAGCATGTGAATTTTTAATTATCTCCATATGCAATTAACGATAGTCTGACAAGAGAAAACAGTACAAAATTTCTTCTGGAACCAATAGAGAAAAAATCAACGTGCTACGCGTTAGAGCATGGGGAGGTAGAGGTGGGGGGAGGGGGGTTCGCAGGATGCCAAAATAGAGCTACGTGGTTTATGGACGCTCCCTCGACGAGGCTACTACCACGAACTAACACCAGTGGTTTGCCTCATGTCTGATCGTTAACGAGACAAGCCTCCTGATGCTCATTGTTGACCATAAAGTAGATTTTGAATAATTTTAACTTAATACGCTTCTTTCACACGAATTAACTGATATACAAATTGTCATAAATAATTTTTGTGTTACCTTTAGATTCGCAAGTGATTCTATAAAACTCCAAGTAACGACGAATTTAAAAAGTCCAAAGCTACACAAACATTTGTTATTGAAACTGTTACATAGTATAATTTTTAAACTCCTTCTCAGCCTTGCTATTTCCAGAAGTTCTGCTTTGATACCTCAATACCTCATCATAAGAAACTTTATTTGAACAGTTATTTTAACTCCTACATTTTCGCCGAAAGCAAAGTATTCTTCTGTACAATCTCGAACAATGAATCTACATCTTGAATGGATTTTGATCTAGTTCGGAGTTCAGTACTGAATAGGCCAACACATTCTAACGTATAAGTTTCAAGTCTAATTGAGAGTTCTGCATTACCAGCCAATAATTTCGGTTCTATTGGAATAACGTTGTCCTCTGATTTTTTCATAATAAGATCAACTGCCTCAACTACAATATAATAACGTTTTTCTTGGGTATAAAGACGAATTGTCTCTGTTTTTTTTCCACTAATAATTGTTCATAGCTTTTATTTTGCAGTGCTATTAGAGTGCAGTTTACTTAACTTAGTACATCATTACAAAAGAGAAGACAACGAAGAAAAGTAAAATTACATGTAGCAGGGATAATATACTGTGCAACACCTCTTATTTTTTCATTTTCTTTTGATCACATAATTCTTCAGTTTTATCCACAGTCAAACCAAGAAAATAAATCAAGCTACACGTGAATCCTAATTGCATTATAAATAAGTAATTTTTTTTTTAAATTGAATTTCGCGCCATGTGTTAAACGTTTGACTTTAATTCATGACCTGACTAGGAAATGGAAACATAGACGTGTTTTTGGCTGCTTTCTGCATTTAGTTTCAAAGGAAAACACAACATTTCTCTGTAAATAATTACGAGGAAATCTATTTGTTACAATTTAACTACCAATTTACTTTAATTTTAGCAATTTTTTAGGTTATAATTCCTTTAAGTTCAATACTTTCTCGCTTCATACACTAATGTAGCCACTGCTGCTTCTAGAAATGACCCGCGCTATGTTTGTCCAACTGTGCAGTGTTACCAATAATTAAACTCTACTCCAACAAAAGCGCGCAGAAAAAAGGGCAAGATTTTTTTTTCATTAAAGAAAATATTCAAATTTATTTTTATTAGTACAAAAGAAACGTGGATTCAAACTTGCCAGTGCCAATCAAAAAAAAAAAAAAAAAAAAAAAAAAAAAAAAAAAAAAAAAAAAAAAAAAAAAAAAAACGAGTGTGTGTACAGTGTTACATTCAATATTATTAAAGCAAGATATTTATTTAAAAAAAAATGCAGGAGTGGGATGGCGTTAATTCTAAGATATAGGAAACCAAGTGTCATAATATTTACGATTATTTCATTTGTTACCTGCAAACGGGTAACCCCTCCTAGCAACGCAAAGGCCTGAGCATCCAGCCGCATGCTAGAGGCACGGCTCTATTTGCGACTCGGTGACTCTTCGGACCACAAAATCTTGTAAAGAAAATCTGGATGCCAGATTGCGACCAGTGTGAAGTGTGTACATTGAACAATTTACATGACAGCCTTGAAATTGGACAGTTAGTCTCATATTCACGTTGAATTCGACTAAGCTTGAAAACTGTGGCACCTTTGTTGAGGTAAAAAATTTATATTTGGTATTTCACTTTAAGTCCTTTCGACAATTAAAGGGTAGTTCTTTATTTACCGGGCATCCTGGCTATGGGTGTGCATCTCTCCTATACACAGTGTGTAGTTCTCGACGGTGAGCGTTCATCACTGATTGAAGTGAGGTCCGGGGGTTCCTCAGGGAAGTGTGATAGGGCCTCTGTTGTTTCTCATATAAATTAATGATTTATGCGACGTAATAAGGGAAAAAAAGACTATTTGCTGATGGTGCTATTATTTAAGGTGAAATAAAAACCCAGGATGACTGCGCTTTGTTACAAGCCGATATTACGAAAATAATCGCTTGTTGCAAAGACTGGCAGCTGGAGTTAAACGCTAAAAAATTACAAGTCATGCATAAAAGTAAAAAAGCAACACCATTTACTTTTTAATATAAAATTAATGCCACTGTCCTTAGAACGATAGATTCCGCTAAATACCTAGGTGTAGCAATTCGTAATCATTTGTTGTGGAGTGAACATATTGAGAAAATTGGGAAAGCAAGTCAAATGCTCCGATTTCTAGATCTTAATTTAAAACAATGTACACCGGAAGTTAAATCTGTTGCATACAAGGCTCTGGTGCGTTCTGTAGGTAGTCCCTGCCAAAGGAGGTTAATGCATGCATTGGACAAGGTCCAAAAAAAAACCCGCCCGATTCTTTACAGGGATATATATAGCTGGAGGGAAAGCGTAAGTGCGATATTAAATGAGTTGGATTGGGAAAACCTGACCGAGCGTGGTGGTGTAACGGATAGCGTTCTGGCCTCGCATTCGGGAGGACGGCGGTTCGAATCCCCGTCCGGGCATCCAGATTTGGGTTTTCCATGGTTTCCCCAAATCACTCCAGGTGAATGCCGGGATGCTTCCTTCAAAAGGCCATGGCCGAATTCCTTCCCATTCCTTGCCCCCATCCTTTCCCGTCTCTAAAAGACCACGTTGTTAAAAAGGGACGTTAAACTGTTTTTTTTTTTTAAAAAAAAAAAAAGGGAAGACCAAGTCGCAAATTACTCTCCACAGAAGCTGATTTAAAAATTCACGACTGACCTATTTCAGGATGACGGCAAACACATATTACTACAAGCTACATTCCTATCTAGGAATGACCTCCATATATCCCTGGTTACGCTTAAGGATTGGTGTAATGCACCCACTTTTAGTGAGTCGCGGAGTAATAATAATAATAATACCACTCGTCAGATGATGAAATATTATTCCATCACTGGGGCACTAGAAGTGCTACGTAAGAAACGCTGTTAATCCACCTTTGTAACAATACTAGTTAACGTGATTTTCCCCATTCTTGGTGGTGGAGAATTTTTAATTCCTGTTTGCTGTTGCGCAGATTGATCAGATTCTATCTATCACAAAAGCGAAGAACTCGAAGCAGCTGGCAGAAATTAATGAGAGTCGTCAAGCTCTGCCTGAGAGAAAGTAAATGAATGAGAGCGCAGCCTGTTTCACACTCTCACGTAGGAAACAATGGCCTGTCTTCTCCAGTGCCACTTTACATGACCAGGAAGTTGCACCGAGTCTACTGCCATGGCTTCACGTTGCGATGGTCGCTGGTTTGAGTCTGGACTAGGCATGGCTGGTTTCAATCGAATGTTTTATCTTTACTACGGAACAAATAATAATGTTCATGATGAATGTACCCAGTGAAAGCAAACATAGTATTCCTGACTTGACTGAATACTTTAGTTTTTTCTTTTCCTTTTAGTTTCAGCCATCTATGGTCTACGACTACGCAACTTCATTTCCTTCCTTTGTCTCCAGTACTCACTCTTGCTTTTTCTTCTTCTGAGTATACCCTCCTTATCCTGATTGGTTTTTCTTCAGTCAGATCCTTTACCTCCACAATTTTTCCTCTGAATAATTCCCTGTCTTCGATGTCTTCCACCTTGATTCCACACCTTTCCATGTCCTGATGGACCTTCTTCACCGAAGGATATTGAGTCTTCTTGTTCTCTTGAAAGTTCAGTATTTTCTTTGCCACTCTTTCTAGTTCCATCCTCTTGATTTGGCCATAGAAAGCTAACGTCCTTTCTTAATTGTTTTTGATACCTTTTCAAACTTATTGTATAATTCTTGGTTCGATCTGAAACGGAGATTTTTTTAAAATTGCTTTACGTCTCTCAACAGCGAGGTCTTTAGAGACGGGAAAGGATGGGGGCAAGGAATGGGAAGGAATTCGGCCATGGCCTTTTTGAAGGAAGCATCCCGGCATTTGCCTGGAGTGATTTGGGAAACCATGGAAAACCCAAATCTGGATGCCCGGACAGGGATTCGAACCGCCGTCCTCCCGAATGCGAGGCCAGAACGCTATACGTTACACCACCACGCTCGGTACGGAGATTATTATTATTTTAAAAATGATGATCTAATACACATAGCGAATTTGTGGATCAGCTGATTTCACATTTGCTACACAAAGGATTTCGTAAATTGTATTCTAAATTTCGGATTATAAGTGTGCGAAATAAAATTGAATATCACTAGTTGTGTAGTATTAGATACTGGGATAGCTTACTGCCGTGTCTTTGATAGTTTAGTAAGACCAAGTTCCAACTTCCGGTCCCGCGTATAGTCGATTTTCGGAAATCGTATGAGAAACTGTTGGCAAGGCTCCCAATTTTCATCTCAGAAATCGTACACGACAAACAAACTGACGTTTAGCATATAGAATAATGGTTACAGCATTCGCAGATAGATGGCAACAGTGAAGTTCTTCCAGCGGTCACAGGAAATGTCATTCGGCGGAGCACTTTCGCGGTTTACCACATAGGGAAAAAAACTTCCTTGCTGAGAACTTGCAATTTGTTAGGCAATTCTTAACTTGGAAGTAGCTGAAGAAACACACAATGTGGCATCTGTTCCACTATTTTGGCAATTAGTTTGATCCCCATTGTGCATATAATTCGATAATGAAGAGCGAAAAAAAAAAGTTAACACGGATAAACGAAAGCATTCTATTTATCAACTGCAACTAGTGTCGAATACCTGATTGAACCCCTGTACCATCAAGTTTAATGTTATGATACCTACAGTTTATGTCGTATCTGGGTCCAGATAGTCCGAAATAACTTCAGGAGAATGCCGGAATGGTTTCCGTCACACTCTCCCGGCTCTAATAATACCAACGTCGACGATATGTAAAGTTCGAAGTTAAAAAAGAAGTTCAAACAAAAATTGAACGCAGAACTTTGAATTTTCGGTTTAAGTGAATTACCAGACCGTTAAGACACAGTAAATTCACTTTTTATTACTATGTGAATGTTTGGATTCCCCGTTGCTGAGGCGCATCTTCGAACTCACAACTGAAGATGCGAAAAAAAAAAGCCTCAATAAAAATCATTGAAAGTTGTTTAAACTACTTCTTTTGTCCACAGACTGTATTAAACACGATTCGAAACGTGAATTTTTTATGAGTTTGTTTTCATCGCTATACATAACTTGAACGCATCAAGTACTGTACTCAAGTTGGTGACCCAACTTCCATCTCCGAATGAGTGAAAACGAAGTGTTCTATGGCACTAAACACAGACGTGGGTGAAAAAAATTACAATATTTTAAGCGGAATGGCGGATTAGATGAGTGAATGTTTGATTTTTTTTGTATGGAAACCAATTATCTTGAAGTGTATAATTAGGGAATATATCGTTTAATGTTGTAACTATCAGCATAAAAATTTATAGTAATTTAATTCCCCCAGTTAAGTTAACGTAATCAGCTTCTTCTAAAAGAAGATTCCTTAATAATTCTTCAGGAAACACATTAATTGCAGAACTTACCCTCTTGACGACCAGTCGATACAACAAAGGCTAGTCTTTATTTAGGCAATAATGCTGCTTCGTATAGTTAGAAATCCAGACTACTTCACGATATTTGTTCCATCACAAACCACGGCATTTCTAACCGTGCAAAAATAGAGAATATAGTTTTCGAATATTGATCGTATAAACTCACGGGACTCTTAAAAATATTGGCAAAGGTTATGAACATTGTGGTAATTGTTTTATAATTCCTGTCTCGGCGGGTAATTTCAAAAGCTTCACCTCTGCCTCAGCTTGGTATGTCAGAACGCTTGCGTGGTTCGTATTTCACGTTAAACTGTAGGTCCTATATACTCAGTAGGATTATCGGCTACCATACACTAGGTGTGGATTGCACAGCCAGGTCATTACGACCACACGGGCCTCCAGATTAAACTCTGTATAATATCAGATGGTTGGATGTGTAATGAATGCACTATTTATTTAATCACTCTCAAATTCTTAGTCCAGTTACATTCCGATAGTTTTATGTCTGAAAAAGTCATTTTTATTATTTGTACATTTGGCACTTCAAAAATCTTACTAGAGGCTTGTTTAAATTGTAAGTAGTAAGAACAGCGGAACGAGAGAAATGTGGGTCAGGTAAATATTAAAATACATGAGGTAGATAATTGGTTTTGAACCGAAAAGAGTGAGGTTGCATGTATAGTCTTCCGAAATGAGTAATATTTCGCTACTTAATCAGCAGCAGTAAAAAAGTTATTTTGGTCATTCATTTAAGAAGTTGAGAGAACATTAAATAAGAGATATGATCCGATTAGTAGGGTGGCTTCTCGCATTAAACGTGGTGCCTGCCAGTTTACAGGTGTTACTATCCTGTACAGACCGAGGTACAATCGGTCCAAGTTAAAACCACGGATTTGATTCCGGATTTAAGGTGGCTTTCCGTGATCATGCTGGAATGGTCTCAAATTTTCCCCCAAGAGATACATAGTTCACACAAACAAAATGACACTAAATATGCACAATACAGTTAACCCAGCGGCATTCAGCCCTTTTTCTTCGCTGCTGCTATACAAGAAGAGCCATAATAACCTAAAGTACAATAAAACTCCAAATTTAAAAGTAAGCATTTATTTTAACAATGGAACTGTTGACATTGTTACAAATTTTAATTTCAGATAAATCCGGGTTATAATAATTACTATTATTAATGTAATTGCGATGGTGCTAACACTCCGGTGGCAATTCCCCACGTCATCTAATTTCTCTTCTTTTCAAAGTTATATTTTATAACTGAAGTCTTAAATTCCTCCCCCATTTACTTTTCCGATTTAGAAATTTTAATTTTAAATTCCTTATGTGTTTTTGGTAAATTATTCATCAGGTCACTTGGTAATTTGTTCCAATCACTGACACTCTTACCAACAACAGAAAATGTTCCCACTCCCTTATGCATGAAATCGAGGGCCAGCTTGTGATCGCGGTCGTATTTCCCGTACCATGCGCTATTCCTAATTCTTTGACCAATATCCCTTCAGATCCATCACAAACATATGACTTGTATATTCCCAGCACTCTCTTCACCCTCCTCTTTCCTCCAATGACTCCCAATCCAGCTCCTTTATCATATCAGTTACTGACTGGGTCCTGCGATAATTTGCACAAACAAATCTAGCTGCTCTTCTTTGCACACCCTCCAACTCCTGTATCTGATAACCAAAATGTGGGTCCCAAGCTACACGACCATATTCAAGCAATGGTCTGATCAAAGTTTTGTAACCGAATTCCCTAACTTCTCTGGTACATCCTCTCATCACCCTCTCCAGTAAATAAAGGATATTGTAGCCTTTTCCTACCGCCTGCCCAATGTGCTCTGTCAAGTTGAGTTTGCTATCAAACGTTATGCCAAAATATTTATACTTCAAGCCATCAACAAGCAATTCTCACTCCACCCTATAATAATAATTAATCTTTAGTTTTTTTATGGCTTCTTGGCATTTATCTTCATTCCACGCTGACCTATCCAGGTATATTGCTAGGCTTCGGGCCAAATGGAAAGGGTTGGCGGCCGCAGGTTGAGTATTGATGGCGACACTATTTGGAGCGGTAACGTTCGTCATTCGGGAGGACAACCGCCCATACATATTTCTGTTTTCCAGAATCACTCCAGGTGAATGCTGGGATGATTCCTTCAAAAGGCCATGCCCGAATTCCTTTCCGGCCATAGAGCCGTAAAACCTAAAAATATACTTGTCTTTCCTCATTAGGATAAATGAGAAGAACATAGTCGGGATGCACTGTTGTTGTTGTTAGGCGCGTCAACAGCATGGCCATTAGCGTCCTGGGATGCACTGTTACATAAAACTGACACTTGGTGGTTGCGGATCTGAGGCAAGTCATAGACGTTATTTATACAGCTCTTGACTAATCCAGAACATCAACGAAAAGGGACAAAGAGCTTCTTGCACCAAACTCTTCGAGCAGCAACAGACTGTGACGTTCAGGTCTGTTGGATTTTTTTTCATTATCGAAGTAATTAGAGGCGGCCAAGGAATGGGAAGGAATTCAGCTTTGGTCTTGTGAAGGAACCATCCTGCCATTCGCCTGGAGTTATTTTGGGAAACCTAATTCTGAATGGCTAATTTGGCACTCGAACCCACTGAACTGGGCAGATTGTTGGAGACTGTCACGCTTTACGTTGTTAAATGTTAGATACTTATACTGTTGCGTCGTGTTAGAGTACCTTGATATTTCTGGAAATGTTTGTCAACACTCTCAGTTCTGGGATACTCTTTTTGTACTTTATGGAGCTGATATAAACTTGCGGAATAACGGAGAAACGAAGGTTCGAAGTTTTCTGCCTAAAAACGGTCTCGTTGTTCGGTACATAATGTCACAGAAGGAAGTGTATGATTAGTGACTGGCAGTATTTTAGTGTTTTGATTCAAGTCCTTAACGTTGTTTAAAGGTTTAAATACAGCTAAAGTAGTGAAGTTTTTTCTTGTCGCTTTACACCTCGTCAACGTTGAGGTCATCAGAGGCGGCGAACAAGGAACGGGAAGGGATTCGGCTATGGCCTTTAGAAGGAAGAGTGATTTTGGGAAACCATGGAAAACCCAAATTTGGAAGCCCGGACGGGGATTCGAACCCGCGTCCTCCCGAATATCAGGCCAGAACTTTACCACTCACCCACTGCGCTGGTTTAAGTTGGAAGAGATAAGGAGAGGTACACAAAAAAAAATACAGGTACAAATTTTCATGTGATATCCTACGCCATTCTGAGGAAAAATATGTCTTCTGTACTTCCCAGATTTTGATCACTTTTTTTGCAGTCTGATATTAACCGTTGCCAAGTTATCAGGCCATAAATTTAAAAAATTAAACTGCTTTTGCTGCCCGTATTTTAAGCTGTCAGTATTGCATCTCTGAAAATGATTTCAGAAATTTAACAAAGGGAATTTGCGCGCTTACACATTTCTTAGTATAAGGTATCAGATTAAAAATTTTATTCGTGACCAACGAACGAACCTTATACTTCCACGGTTAAGACGCACAGATCAGTAATTTGTGTTACCGCCCATCAAACCCACAAATATTTTCTTCCACTAACTAACCAAGTAGCATTTACCTACGGATGGCATGACATTTTAGTGCCTTTGTTGTGACAATTATCATTCACTGACAAAGAAATGTATGTTTTTCGTTCTCGCGAGAAGAGATACAGTACTACTGAACATAAAACCATACGCTTACATTGAAGTAAACTTGATAGTTAATTTCAGACTTCTGAACCTACTTCTCGCCTGCAAGAATCAAGACGATAGACTTTATCTCTCTTGACGTTGACAGTGAATGTTTTCAGAACCGTCAGGAAGCCTGTTAGTAATTTATTTCTCTCACATTAGGGTGAAAGAGCCGGAAGGCAAGAATTATGCAAGAGTGAATTTCTGCTAAACGCACTGAGCGGTAACGCTCTTGCCTCGCATGCGGGAAGACGCGGGTTCGATCTCCGTCCGGCCATCCATGTTTCGGTTTTCGATGATTTCCCGAAATCACTCCTCACTAATACCTGATTGGTTCCTTCAAAAGGTCATGGTCGGATTATTTTCTGCTCTTTTCACCTCTAATGACGGGGAAGAGACGTAAAACCTAATAAAAAAAAGCAGATTTTGGTGATAAAATCACTGTCTCATCGAGAGAAATAGCAAAACGGCAGTCCAATTAATCATTAAAAAATATACACAGTAAGGTTCTTGGTAAAATCAGTCTTGTATGGAGGTAAAGTTTGTATATACATAAAAAAATTATCTTGACCTTGACTAAAAGTGTACATATGTACATAGTAGTGAACGTTCATTTAATAATTAACACTCATGCGGGAAGTTATATCTCTTCGTTAAGGATGGAGAGGTATCTTCACGGCACCGTAAGCTCACCTTCACCTCGTAAAGCAGATCTCCATATCTATTAGGATTATCGAGTTATATTCAGACGCGGCAAATCGCTACTCTTGTTTCTTGACGGCCAAACAATCCTTCGCATTCTCTTACCCAACAATGTCAGACTTTATTTTTTACTGTAATAATAGTATGCTACAATACGTTAGTTCTATACGGAGAAAAATCCATATCACCTGTCTATGCCTTCTGTGGAAGGGTCCAACGAGACTTCAACGCTTATGAAATGGTTCACAGCTGTGTTAACACACGAGATCTTGATTTTAATTTGAGCCAGTATGTTCTTTAACACTAATACGCCGAATCTTTGAAGCAGTTACAGCTGTATTTTATTACTTATTCTTTAGGAACAGCATCTAAAACCTTCAATAATCCGTACCTGGCATATCGAACCAGGCTGAACGACGACTACAAATGTAGTTACTCAAATACCACAGCGCATCTCCAGCCCGTGAAAAAACAAATGTATGGAAAAGAAATTATGTGAGGTATTTCTGGAGCTATATCAACAGATCGTTTTTTTTTTTTCAATACGTCTTAGCAGCAATATTGCTTCATTCCCAAAATTTTGCAAACCAATTGTTAAGGTATGTATATTGCGACTTTAGATAAAATTAAATCTATCTAATGGATGACTTTTATGGTTAACGGACACGAGGAATCTGAGTTCGATTTTGGCGAACCGGAGAAATCGCAAAATTGAATTATTAAAAAGTATTCCCTGCTGTTATTCCCTACACTCTCGATTTCAGTGGGGTTATAGTCATAGCAAAATGATATTACAATCAGATTTCAGTGGGGTTATAGTCATAGCAACATGATATTACAATCAGATTTCAGTGGGGTTATAGTCATAGCAACATGATATTACAATCAGATTTCAGTGGGGTTATAGTCATAGCAACATGATATTACAATCAGATTTCAGTGGGGTTATAGTCATAGCAACATGATATTACAATCAGATTTCAGTGGGGTTATAGTCATAGCAACATGATATTACAATCAGATTTCAGTGGGGTTATAGTCATAGCAAGATGATATTACAATCAGATTTTCATTGGATTCAAAGTGCCACGTTAAAACTTCATCGGTCATAAAATAACATTCTACACACTGCATTAGAAGAGAACGCATATAATTTATAGCTTCCTTGACCAAATAACTTATTCAAGCAAGCTATATTGTTGCTGTTTATACTACCACAAAAGTTACTTACTGTGTTTAAAACTTGGTTTGGTCTAACACTTGGCCTATAATATAAAACTGGAAGTTATCTGTCTTAATTTGTTTCAGATATCACTGATCACTTTCGTGTAATGCCTCGGTTAGAGTGATTGCGTGGATTTGTACTTACCAACGCCTTGAGGGTTGATTCGCCCATGGTCGCTCTCTGAATGAAGACGTGTCCTTTCACCGCGGGCCTTTTATTTGATGTGGGTGAGAGTGCGTAAGGGGAGGGGCTTTCTACCGACTGCGTTGGCAGAATAACAATGCTCAGGAAAGCCCTCATTAACACGGACTGCGCACAAACAAGGGCACCGTAAAACGATCGTAATCAGCTGATTCCAACAGAAGTGACGCGGAGACTTGGAACATTTTTCGTCCGCCGTAGACAAAAGAAGAAACTGCGCTAAAAGTCATCCTCAGCTGCTGCTCGAAACGTCAGCTCGCAGCCTTTATTTATTTAAAGGTTTATTCAGCCTGGCATGATTGGGGCTGTCAAGCCCTCTCTTACATCACACCAGTGTTAATAATAAATAAACTAACAATATACAACACTTTATTTCACATTTGGCTTAAATTAAGTTCAAGAGTAAAATACTAATTAAAATCTTAATAGTATTCATGTTTAACTAGTCAATAGTTTAATGGTATAAACTAATGCTAGTGAAAGTTAAAGAAGTAAACGATACAAACTCAATACTAGTAGAATGAAGAAACAAGACACAAACTAATAATAGGGAAAGCAGAATAAACAGGTGGACACAGTATAAATCAATATAATTCAAATTTAAAAAATAAGTTATACATGGAAGAAGAGATCGTTCAGCTAGTGCTGGAATAAGTAATGCTTTCTCTAAACAACTTTAAATGGGCCGATTTTTTTGGTAGTTCTAATTTTCAGGGAAAGATCATTCCACAATCTCGCCGCTGAAATGAAGAAGGAATTGGCTAGGTATTCCGAGCTGTGGGAATGGACGGTTAGAATGTTTGAGTTCAGGGATCTGGTGTTAATCTTATGGGAAAGTCCTAGGCATGAGATGTTGGAACAAAGTTAGGCGTGTGTTTTCAGATGTATGAGACATAGAGTGTGGAATCGTCGCAACCACTGTAAGTGTCATACGATGGTGAGACATAGTCGTACAGTCGCAGGTCACAGATGAACCTTACACAGGAGTTCAAGTCTTACGTCTGCCGTACTCAAATTTTGCTGAACAACGCACAGTAATCGAGATGGGGAAGCAAAAGTGTCTGCACCAGTTTTTTTTTTTTTTTTTTTTTTTTTTTTTTTTTTAAAAGAGTGGGGAAGAATTTCTTACATTTATACAGAGTATGAAGAGAAGAGAAGGCTTTTCGACATGCTGAGACAGTATTCTGAGACCAGTTTAAATTACTATCTACTAGGACTCCTAGATCTAAGCTTCATTTTTGGGAGATTTGATGTGAAGTTGCTGCCTATCAGTTTTGGAATAGCCACAACAAAAGCCTGAGGTTTAGCGGGATTTATTTTAAATCCAAGTATCTTTGTCCAGTCACAAAGATTCTCAAGGTCAGCATTTATTTGCTCTATAATAGCTAGTACCTCATATGGTGATACACTAAGGTATCGTTAGAATATATAGAAAAAAGAAGTGGCTCCAGGACTGAGCCCTGGGGACACCATTGCCTGTAGTCTCCCAATCAGGGAGCTAATGCTATTTCTGTTTTATCAGAATTATTTCTATTCCACGCAGTCTCTGTCAAAAATGAAATCAGTTTACTTTAAAAACTTTTCAATCTGAAGGCCAAAGTAACAAAACTATGGTATAAAATTACATGGCTATATCTCACATTCGGATATATATACAGGGTGGACGATGGAAGCTGGTACTTTGACATATCTTAAAAACAAAGTATTTAGAAAAAAAATGTTTTAAGTGAAAGTTAATTGATGTTAAAGTTGAAAAGCAGAATACATTATACACGTTTTGTTTTGATTATGTTTTAAATGTCATTTCAAGTTCAAAATAAGTTTTTCAAATGGAAATCTGTTTTTATATTGCTTATCATATAGGAAAAAGTTTCATGTCAATCATTTTTCAATATTGTTCTTAGTTTGACAGTAAACCTCGATCGAAGGAAGTCATACCGCGGCACCTCACTCTCGGGTTTTTACTTACGGGATTTCCTAAAAAAATAAGCTTATACCGATGTACCAATTACTCCAGAAAACATGAAGGAGAGGATATCACATGCTTGTACAAATATTAAAAACAAGTACTTTTGCGTAGTTGCCAATCTTTCCTTCAATGAATTTCAAAGCTCCTTGAGGTAAAAGGAAATAACTTTGAGCATTTATTACGGTTAACTGGTCGAATCTTCGACGTTTTTGTTACGAGAGGTCCATGTAGGTGCCAACGTACGACTTACTTTGATCGTAGGTTAATTTTCCAAACTAAAAGCAAGACTGAAAAAATGGTTCATATGAAGTTTGTTAAATTGTACAAGGAGTAAGAACATTGGATTTATTTTTATTTTTTTTAAACCCTTGAAAACTTGAATAATGTATTTTTCTTTCCCTCTTAACTGAATTTAATTTTTTTTTTTTTTTGTTTCCTCAGATATTTCGTTTTTGAGACTAGCAGGTACATTGACTGCCGTGGCTGCGAAATCCCAGCCACAGTATTAACAAAGCATAGCCCGTTACAATTCCCGACCGCGTCGATTTGGAACACAGGACAAATACCTTAACCACAGAGTTACGCGACTAATGAAATTACAAACTCTTAGTTTAAGTCTGTGGTCGTAATATATAATTATAAGGTGAACTTCAGAGAACTTGCTTTCGTATGCTTGCTTTGGAACTATAAAAATGCTATTAAAGATGTAGCATTAGTTTTCTGCCAAGAGACAACAACTATGATGGAATAGATTCGGTTTTTCATGTTAAATTAGGAATCGCCGTTGTGTTTTCCTATTATCTTCGTAATCGAAAACAAACTAAAAAAATAAATTTTCAGATTGTCTCATTATAATTTTTTAACCTCTTCTTACGTTTATACTCGAATGCACTGCCGTGTCAATAAAAAAAAAAAAAAACATCTGTGTCATTCAGCATGGTCTTTGAACGTCTACAGACAATTCTTTTTTTGGAAAACTGTGCTGAAGAGGACTAGAAGAGCAACTCTATGGCCCTTAAAACATTTTGGAAACTTTAATAATACTGAATAGGTAAATGTATATGTCAATTCATAATTTGACAGTATTGGCATCATGTGAATGTTCCATGACAAGAAGAGAATCAAATCAGTTTTTAGAACACAGATTAAGACGTGACTTACTGACTCCAGCGCACTACTGGAAACGGTTTTTGCTATGTGAGGTCTTATAATACAACTAGGAAACCATTTAATCGATTGCATACTGTGGTCTGTAACCCTCGGATATCTAGAAAGGTCTTTAGAAAATGAAATAATTATTGAGTTAAATATGTGAGCTGACATTCAAGAATTACACCAGTTATTTCTGTTCGTCATATTTAGCACTGTCTGGTTAATTAATTAAATGTGCACAGCTGTGGGGGAAGGCCTTTGGGTGTTTTTCTTATTTTAACTTGGTGGGAGATGAGGATAAGAGAGGGTAGTGTGGTAAAAAGGGGACCGATGCTAAAACGAATTCCCACTACGGCTCCTATAATCATTGAATTGCCATGAAGTAGCTTCCTTCCGAACTTGTTTGGTGTACAGAATGGAGACATTAAGATAAAGTAAGGGAAAAAGGATATTTTACTATTAGTACCTGCTCAAATGTTTTGTGACAAATTATTATTGTTTGTCAGCCATTTTCCATAATGAACTGATAAGACCTCTTACAAGGGGATCATATCACGCAGTCCAATATCAAAAGCCACACTAATTACATTTCCAAATGATGATATTGGTATATCAATGTCATAACCCGGCTTTCGCCAAGTGCGAAAGTGATTTGGAATATGATAACGTGGCTTTACTGAGGTGTGCACATTGTCCTCTTCCACTTTGTTTTAACCACTTCATCGAATTCCCGCATCTGCACTTTGAGGACTAATACAAGCACTATCAGGTGTGTGGTACTGCTGTATATGCGTGTTTTGTGCTATATTAAGTACTTTAAGCAGAGAGTTTTTGGCACTGTTGATTGAAAATGTAATGATACACTGACGTCATTGAATTACGTATAATTTCCTTCATATGGTATTGATATCTTGTTGCTTTGTTTCTCTCTGTTAAAATGTTACTTGAGGTAAAATGCAACGTTTTGCATGGAAATGACACACACCACTGTTATGTTTATTCTAAGCGTGTTTTCGTGCGGTTCCGAGTGTTCCTTGTTAGTGTCATGAGTACTGATCATTATGAATCACCAAGGCTGTGAAGCACAGTGGCGGATTGGCGACCCTCCCGCTTGCTTACGAGTTGCCATCTATCTGCGATTCGTGTAACTTATGTTCTCTATGATAGGTGTAGACGGAAATAGGGGAACTTCGCAGCATTCACCTAGAAACAGCGATGAGGACGGCCGGTACGGGGCCTAGGACTCGAACATGGCACCTTTACCCGCGCAGACACACTGGAAGGTTCGTGGGATAAAATAAATCACATAGAAGATGCAGAGATTCACTTATCAGGTATGTGAAAATCAGCACACTATGGGTGTACTGGCGTATACGATGTCGATGGGTTGAATCTAATTTTCCGTATTTTTAGAATGACTAGAAATCAGAAAGTATATCACATCTTGCCCTAAATGGTACACTATTTTACATCTCTACTGGGGAAAGACGAGACAAATAAAGTAATTTTTGTATGTGAATATTACATAAAAAGTCATTTAATATTTTGTTACTCTCGATTGTAATTTAATTAGTTAAACGGTTTCCGTAGTAAAATTTCTTAGTTTTTTTTTATAGTAAAATGGATTGTTTCTTTTGGGAAAACCCTTGACTTCACTATCTTGCCCCACATCGCCTAGACGTTAAATATATTTACGACTGCGTTTAATGACATTGATATCATACTGTATTATTTACAATATAGACAACTCGATCAACATAAGACATAAAACCACTACAGGTGTGGAATCACTGTAGAATCGAGAGGAAGTCATGCTTCAGATGTTTTTAGCTTCGAAATGTTTTTTAAAGCTGGATTTGGATGAATTACCGTCGACCATTTGTAGCAAATCTTGCTCGGAAGATGGTCCATCTGCCATAGATGTAACGTGCTGGTACATATACCCTGTTACACAGTACAGAGGATTGGTTTTTTGACTGAGGCCTCACAAAAACGTAATAAATTGCGTATATGTCACCCATGAAGGACTTGCGCTATAGAAAGCATTCTTTTTTTTTAAACTGCTTAACGTCTCATAACAGCGAGGTCTTTAGAGACGGGAAAGGATGGGGGGCAAGGAATGGGAAGGAATTCGGCCATGGCCTTTTTGAAGGAAGCATCCCGGCATTTGCCTGGTGTGATTTGGGAAACAAAAGAAAGCATTCATTTTCAGTTTTACCAAAGATATTATAATAACCAGTGCGTGACGGCACACAGAAAAAAAGTAAATTGAAATCTGTGGTTTAGATAATCTGAAGTTAACACAAACAAGCAGAAACTGTATTTTACATAACAAGTAAGTGCAGTTACTGTTAAAGAGATGTATATTATTCTCTTTTAGGAATATTTGCGGACTGTTTACTCTTCAGTTTTTAGAGGATTTACAGTACGTATTTTGTTAGTAAATCAATTTGTTATTGATTTCTTCTATAGTTTTCAGTTTTATGGAAATATAAAACATTTTTGTATGTAATATTTGCACTTTAGTTGAAAGAAATGAATGTATACATACATTATAGTTTCTCAACTAGAAACCACTTGACGGAAAAATTGGAAATGGTCATAATTGTTCATGACAGTGAGATCTGTGTGATGCGTGTATCATGACAGCCTCAGTCAACGAGGGGAATGGAATTTAAATTCGAAATAGCTGATGTTATCGTAAAAATGTTAGTATATTTTACCGGCTTTAAATTCCGCTGATGAACTGCCAATGACTCATCAATGTAGCAATGTGACAACATATTTTCTGTACGACGTGTAAACTTCCATGCTGGCATCGTCTTTAAGGTTACGAATGATTCGTAGTTAGGACAGTTTTCGATCTCCAGAACCCAAAATTCTCTTTGGAAGATGGACTGAGGTGGTTAGGGAGCGT
>JARYHS010005959.1:0-24477 GCA_031002005.1 Vandiemenella viatica
GTATCCGCGGACTAGCCATCGACCAATCGGGGGGGTCTCCCACCGGCCGGGACCACTGGCACTCCCTGGTGGGGCGGGTGCTCTGATTGGTCGGACTCCCCACGCGGCCAGGTAGCTAAGGAGGTGCGTCGAGGAGCTAAGTCAGACAGGCCATATATTGAGTTAATACGCAGCTACCTCAGGAGGAGGTCCTTCAGAGTCAGAGTGGAGAAGTCGTGGTCATCGAGGAGACGAGTGAGGGCGGGAGTGCCGCAGGGGTCGGTACTGGGTCCGATCCTCTTCATCATTTTTGCTGCGGACATCCCCAGCCGATCGACGTCTACTCGGCGTTCTACGCCGATGACACTGCCTACTTCACCTCCTCATGGAGCCCACTGGTAATCGCAAGAAGACTACAGCAGCTCTAGACCAGCTCGAGGTGTGGGCAACTCTCTGGAGGATCAAGATCAACCCCAAAAGTCACAGGCAATAATACTCAGCCGAAGAGGGACTCCGAGACAACTGGGCCTGACGCTGTTCGGGGAACCAATTCCGCAGAAGACCACAGTGCGCTACCTGGGCGTCACGATCGACCAACGACTGACCTGGAAGCAGCACGTGGACGATGTATGCAGCAAAGTAAACAGGCGACTGGGAGCATTATACCCGGTGCTGAACCACGCCTCGTCCCTGCCACCACGCTGTGGAGTTCACGTGTACCAGGCGCTCGTGAGGCCCATCATGGAATATGCAAGCCCAGTATGGGCTTATGCTGCCAAAACACACCTGAAAAAGCTCCAGGTGCTGCAAAACCGCTCCCTAAAGCGCGCGCTTCACCTTCCACTGGCGTTCCCGACAGCAGACCTTCACCAGATGTCCCAGTGTCCGAGGTTGATGACGAGGATGGTGGCTGCCGCGCACAAATTCTACGAAACTGCGGCAACATCCAGAAACATACTGGTAAGCGGACTGGGAGACTACGACCAAGAAGGACTGCGCCATGATAGGCCGAAGGCAATCTTGAACAGGTAGCAGCATGGAAGATGCGGAATGGCCAAGACACAAAGCATGGGTAAAGTGAACCAAAAATATATGAATAAAGAAACCAGTGTTAAAGACTCCAGTGTAAATAAACCATAAGACAAACTTACCTGTAAAATCATTAGGGCAAATAGAAGTTAAGAAATCAAAAATGCTATGAAAACTCTAAACCGAAGATAAATATGTCGCCAACAGGGTGACAGGCACCTCTCCCCAATCACAGCCAACGCCTCCGGCGTTGGCAGCAATGTTGCTCTCCTGCTGAGCTAAGTCAGACGACGCGGTGACATCCAGCTTACGACAGCCAGCAGACACCGATACGTGATGAAGACAGCGGAGCTTGCTGTCGAAACGTCGTGTTACTTTGACACCATCCGGCTGAACACCCGTGAAGATTATATTTCTGATAATTAATATGCCAATTTATACAAAGCACATACTTTTCTTTAAGTGTTCTGACAATTAATTTCTTAGCAATTGCTTAACTAAATAGAATTGTCATAAAACAAAATTCAATGTAATTCCTCGTGCCTTGCGCTGTAACAAAAAGTTTCCGTTTCCATCCGGGTCCAGGTTGCATTTCAACCTGACCACATACTACTCTGAACTTTCCGCCAGAAAAACAATACTTCAATCTCACGCATATTAATACATGTACTGCATCGCATTTTAGTGGCAATAATGCATCGCTATATAAGTTTGGGCTCTAGCGTAATCACTGGGACTCAAAAAAGGAAACGTCCCTTTGGTCTGAAAATTGTTACACACGTTCGGTAGATTATATTGTTTAATGTGCGTTGTTCTTAGAGCTGTAAAACATATATATATACCTCACAAACATCACTCAAAAAGTGTCGTAATGTGAGCGACTGGGAGGAGCTATATAGTGAAGTATAATGGATCTTGCACACGTTTTTTGAACGATATTATTGTGAAATATGTTGCTATCACTGCCATGAAAAATATAAATATGGAACAAAATACACACAAAAACTGCAACAACTTTGAACCTTTAGAAACAAAGGAATTTAGTTTTCATAGTTGAAATGCAACCTGTATCAAAATGTTTGGTTCTTGTTGTTAAAGTATAATTCGCTAGAAATTTGGATTCTAATAGTCATGATTTTCGAGCAGAATCATTAGCAGCGCCTGTGGATAGGTTGGAATGTAGCCTGGACCAGAATGGACATAGATGCTTCCTTTTATGGCTTAATGGACTTATTATAAAGTTGGTTCGATTTTCATCATTTTTGGTCATTGGCGTATTTTGTTACACGTAATATTAGTTTCGCTGGAGTATGTGGTTTATATACCATCTTGATGGGTGTATTGGAAATATATTAGACTACTAAATAAGTTTGATCAAAAATCTTTAATGTTTTTTTTTTACCTTTCTTTTTTGTTATCCGTGATTCAGAGCTACATTACAACGTTTGATTAGCTGACATATTTACATGTTAAGGGAATTAAGGCCTCAGTATAATTACTCAGTGAAAGCAGAGAATATTAAAAAATTTTATAAACTTACATATGCCACGAAATATTCGTTTTAATTGCACTGTAGGCTGCACAGTTTTCGATCAGTGTGCAACTATTTCCGTTCAAACGATTTAATAATTGCAATAATAGGGCACTGTTTAAATTATTTTAAAGAAAACCCCTAAATTATTCATGCCCTCAGCTGCAGCATCAAATGCCAGTTGTAATTATGTCCCATGCTAAGTTACAACCTAATCAAAGCTTACGCTAAAAATTATATTCGAAAATTAAAACTTACATCTTATATATCTATGTACAAATATTTTAAGGAATACTTCTATTTACCGAAAAAACAATATGTTAATATAAGCATCTTAAGATTGATATGACGAATCTGACAGTTAATTTATTCGCAGGTGCTAAAAAATGTTATTAAATAACGTGAAAAACCAAGAACAATGGCGTAAAGCGTGACGTCATAACATTACATGTGACGTCATAACGTGACAGATGACATCATATATGACAGACTTGCTTATTATATGTATAGATTCTTATTTCTACCACCTTCCCTCTACACATTTCAATTTTAAATTCTTTCAATATTTTTTTTTTTTTTTTTTGTAAATTATGCCTTATTTCTCTTGGTAACTTATTCCAATACCTGACACCCTTACCTAATAAAGTTAATCTTCCTAATCCCTTGTTCGTCAAATCGAGTGCCAGCTTGTGGTCATGATCATCTTTACTCTTCCATGCATTACTTTTAATTCTTACACCAATATCTTTCCATGCCTCATCGCCAGTATATGCCCTGTACACTCCCATGACCCACCCCATTCTCCTCCTGTCTTCCAATGAATCCCATTCCAGTTGTTTTACCATATCTGTCACTGATTGCATTCTGTGATAATTTCCAGGAATAAATCTAGCAGCCCTTTTTTGCACCCTCTCTCATTCCTGTATTTGATACCCATAATGTGGGTCCCATACTACACTACCATATTCGAGCAATGGTCTGACAAATGTTTTGTAACCCAATTCCTTTACTTCTCTCGTGCATCCCTCATCACTCTCTCCAACTATTGCAGAATTTTGAAATCCCTTCCTACCATCTGGCCAATGTGTCCTGCCCAGTTAAGCTTGTTATCAAATGTAGTGCCAAGATATTTACATTTCAAGTCTGTAACAAGTAATTTTTTCCCAACTTTATAATCATATTCATTTAGTTTTTTTGTGTATCTAAAAAGCTGTCTCATCTTAGCATTTATATTCATCCCATGTTTACCAACCCAACTAGATATCCTGTCCAGATCAGCATGCAGTCATATATCATTTTGATGCTTTTAATAGCTTTATATTTTTTGCAAACAATCTAATTTCTGAAAGTAAACAATCAACATAATTATTCATTGGAATAATGAATAGCAAAACACGAGGGGACCAAACCTGAGGGATATATTTCTACTACTGTCTGATGAAAATCTTGTAGGGTGTGAAGTAACTGAAGCAATAAGTGATCCAAATGCAGTACTGACGGATATTAATAAACCAGTGACGAGAATAAAAGGGGGAAACAGGTAAATTATAACAAGGCACAGAGTCTAGAAATGAAGAGATATTTCAGGGAAAGGTTCAGGAAATGGAAGGATGGCACAAGTACAGTGGAGACAAAATGGGAAGAGTTTAAGGAGATAATAAAAAAATGAAGAGGAAATATTTATTCCAAAGCAGAAATATAGAGAAGTCCAGAACATACGGAAGGTGTGAACTTTAAAGAGGCTATTGAGACGGGAACACAACAGAGTTATGAGACAGGAAGACAAAACAACAAAACAAGCAACTAACAAGAGCAAAGGATGGGTTTTTGAATAATATTATTGGTGCAGGAGACAATTCAACGATGCATCTAGAAATTTCTATAGCTGTGTTACGAAACTGAGAGGAAGGAAAGGTATTGAGACTATTGTAGATAAGAACGGAGTTGAAGTCACTGAGGATTTTAAAATTGCAGAGATATTGAGTGACTGGTTTAGTGAAACCACTAGGGACTATCATCCTGCAAAGGGGAATCAATCAGTGGAGAGTCTCCCTAAGTTATAAATGAGGAAACTACAAAATCTGAATAAATTCTCAGAAAATTATAAGGGAAATCAGAAAGCTAAAAAAAATAATATAATAAAAATACAGGAGCTGGTGTAGATAATATTACTATAGAGTTATGAAAGATTGTGGGATATTGTATCTCACCCTGAAATTTTATTTACAATCAGTCTGGAGTCTGGCTGCTTACCAGAGGATTGGAAAAGAGCGGTAGTAGTACCGTGTGACAGAACAGAAATTTTCATAAGAAAAGCATATTTTTGTGCCGTGAGAGTAAACAAAAATCGATATATTTACTCTTATAGAAAAGAAATGTAAGTTGCCATGGGGCCAGAAATCAAGAGATAGCTAGAGGTTAGCGACATAAAGACTGATCGGTTGCTTGAAACCATTTCATTGCTGAAGAACCTTGCATCTTCGAATACTATAAGTCTGATGTAGTTCCCAGAGGAATATGAGTTGTGAATAATAAACAATATCATTTTGGATCGAAAGGATTGAATTCTTTATATTTATAACCAGTTCGTAAGCTAACAGTTCACGCGATTTGGCGACCGTGAAGACTGTGTGTTTTGTGTAATGTTTTTTTTTTATATATTAGTCTTTTCGTTGTTTTTTTATGTTTCTTGAATGTTCCATGTAAAATTCCTAACCAGAACAAAAGAATTATTATCACCGGGCAAGGTTACTTTTATAAGTTTACCGATGTCTTTTTAAAAAGCAAGCCTGCTGAACTTGATATAGGCATGTGACAGAACAGAAACATTTCAACAGCAAAACCATATTTTGTGCCCTGAAGTAAACAAATCGATATAATTACTCTTATAGAAAAGAAATGTAAGTTGCCATGGGGATCAGATCAAGAGATAGCTAGAGGTTAGCGACATAAGACTGAATCGGTTGCATTGAAACCATTTCATTGCTGAGAACCTTTCATCTTCGATACTATAAGTCCGATGTAGTTCCTAGAGGAATATTAGTTGTGAATAATAAACAATATCATTTTGGATCGAAAGGATTGAATTCTTTATATTTATAACCAGTTCGTAAGCTAACATTCACGCGATTTGGCGACCGTGAAAGGACTAGTGTGTTTTGTGTAATGTTTTTTTTTTATATTTAGTCTTTTCGTTTGTTTTTTATGTTTCTTGAATGTTCCATGTAAAATTCCTACCAGAACAAAAAATTATTATCACGGGATGCAAGGTTACTTTTATAAGTTTACCGATGTCCTTTTTAAGCAAAGCCATGCTGAACTTGAGTAGGCATGTGACAGAACAGAAATTTCACAGCAAACCATATTTTGTGCCCTGAGCGTAACAAAAATCGATATATTACTCTTATAGAAAAGAAATGTAAGTTGCCATGGGGATCAGAAATCAAGAGATAGCTAGAGGTTAGCGACATAAAGACTGATCGGTTGCATTGAACCATTTCATTGCTGAAGAACCTTTCATCTTCGAATACTATAAGTCCGATGTAGTTCCTAGAGGAATATGAGTTGTGAATAATAAACTATCATTTTGGATCGAAGGATTGAATTCTTTATTTTTAACCAGTTCGTAAGCTAACATTCACGCGATTTGGCGACCGTGAAAGGACTAGTGTGTTTTGTGTAATGGTTTTTTTTTTATATTTAGTCTTTTCGTTGTTTTTTATGTTTCTTGAATGTTTCAATGTAAAATTCCTACCAGGAACAAAAGAATTATATCACGGATGCAAGGTTACTTTTATAAGTTTACCGATGTCTTTTTAAGCAAGCCATGCTGAACTTGAGTAGGCATGTGACAGAACAGAAACATTTCAACAGCAAACCATATTTTTGCCCTGAGAGTAAACAAATCGATATAATTACTCTTATAGAAAAAAAATGTAAGTTGCCATGGGGATCAGAATCAAGAGATAGCTAGAGGTTAGCGTCATAAAGACTGATCGGTTGCATTGAAACCATTTCATTGCTGAAGAACCTTTCATCTTCGAATACTATAAGTCCGATGTAGTTCCTAGAGGAATATGAGTTGTGAATATAAACAATATCATTTTGGATCGAAAGGATTGAATTCTTTATATTTATAACCAGTTCGTAGCTAACATTCACGCGATTTGGCGACCGTGAAAGGACTAGTGTGTTTTGTGTAATGTTTTTTTTTTATATATTTAGTCTTTTCGTTAGTTTTTTTATGTTTCTTGAATGTTCCATGTAAAATTCCTACCAGGAACAAAAGAAATTATTCACGGGATGCAAGGTTACTTTATAAGTTTACCGATGTCTTTTTAAGCAAAGCCATGCTGAACTTGAGTAGGCATGTGACAGAACAGAAACATTTCAACAGAAAACCATATTTTGTGCCCTGAGAGTAAACAAAAATCGATATAATTACTCTATAGAAAAGAAATGTAAGTTGCCATGGGGATCAGAAATCAAGAGATAGCTAGAGGTTAGCGACATAAAGACTGATCGGTTGCATTGAAACCATTTCATTGCTGAAGAACCTTTCATCTTCGAATACTATAAGTCCGATGTAGTTCCTAGAGGAATATGAGTTGTGAATAATAAATAATATCATTTTGGATCGAAAGGATTGAATTCTTTATATTTATAACCAGTTCGTAAGCTAACATTCACGCGATTTGGCGACCGTGAAAGGACTAGTGTGTTTTGTGTAATGTTTTTTTTTTTTTTTTATATTTAGTCTTTTCGTTTGTTTTTTTAAGTTTCTTGAATGTTCCATGTAAAATTCCTACCAGGAACAAAAGAAATTATTATCACGGGATGCAAGGTTACTTTTATAAGTTTACCGATGTCTTTTTAAGCAAAGCATGCTGAACTTGAGTAGGCATGTGACAGAACAGAAACATTTCAACAGCAAACCATATTTTGTGCCCTGAGAGTAAACAAAATCGATATAATTACTCTTATAGAAAAGAAATGTAAGTTGCCATGGGGATCAGAAATCAAGAGATAGCTAGAGGTTAGCGACATAAAGACTGATCGGTTGCATTGAAACCATTTCATTGCTGAAGAACCTTTCATCTTCGAATACTATAAGTCCGATGTAGTTCCTAGAGGAATATGAAGTTGTGAATAATAAACAATATCATTTTGGATCGAAAGGATTGAATTCTTTATATTTATAACCAGTTCGTAAGCTAACATTCACGCGATTTGGCGACCGTGAAAGGACTAGTGTGTTTTGTGTAATGTTTTTTTTATATATTTAGTCTTTTCGTTTGTTTTTTTATGTTTCTTGAATGTTTCAAGTAAAATTCCTACCAGGAACAAAAGAAATTATTATCACGGGATGCAAGGTTACTTTTATAAGTTTACCGATGTCTTTTTAAGCAAAGCCATGCTGAACTTGAGTAGGCATGTGACAGAACAGAAACATTTCAACAGCAAACCATATTTTGTGCCCTGAGAGTAAACAAAAATCGATATAATTACTCTTATAGAAAAGAAATGTAAGTTGCCATGGGGATCAGAAATCAAGAGATAGCTAGAGGTTAGCGTCATAAAGACTGATCGGTTGCATTGAAACCATTTCATTGCTGAAGAACCTTTCATCTTCGAATACTATAAGTCCGATGTAGTTCCTAGAGGAATATGAGTTGTGAATAATAAACAATATCATTTTGGATCGAAAGGATTGAATTCTTTATATTTATAACCAGTTCGTAAGCTAACATTCACGCGATTTGGCGACCGTGAACGGACTAGTGTGTTTTGTGAAATGTTTTTTTTTTATATATTTAGTCTTTTCGTTAGTTTTTTTATGTTTCTTGAATGTTCCATGTAAAATTCCTACCAGGAACAAAAGAAATTATTATCACGGGATGCAAGGTTACTTTTATAAGTTTACCGATGTCTTTTTAAGCAAAGCCATGCTGAACTTGAGTAGGCATGTGACAGAACAGAAACATTTCAACAGAAAACCATATTTTGTGCCCTGAGAGTAAACAAAAATCGATATAATTACTCTTATAGAAAAGAAATGTAAGTTGCCATGGGGATCAGAAATCAAGAGATAGCTAGAGGTTAGCGACATAAAGACTAATCGGTTGCATTGAAACCATTTCATTGCTGAAGAACATTTCATCTTCGAATACTATAAGTCCGATGTAGTTCCTAGAGGAATATGAGTTGTGAATAATAAATAATATCATTTTGGATCGAAAGGATTGAATTCTTTATATTTATAACCAGTTCGTAAGCTAACATTCACGCGATTTGGCGACCGTGAAAGGACTAGTGTGTTTTGTGTAATGTTTTTTTTTATATTTAGTCTTTTCGTTTGTTTTTTTATGTTTCTTGAATGTTCCATGTAAAATTCCTACCAGGAACAAAAGAAATTATTATCACGGGATGCAAGGTTACTTTTATAAGTTTACCGATGTCTTTTTAAGCAAAGCCATGCTGAACTTGAGTAGGCATGTGACAGAACAGAAACATTTCAACAGCAAACCATATTTTGTGCCCTGAGAGTAAACAAAAATCGATATAATTACTCCTATAGAAAAGAAATGTAAGTTGCCATGGGGATCAGAAATCAAGAGATAGCTAGAGGTTAGCGTCATAAAGACTGATCGGTTGCATTGAAACCATTTCATTGCTGAAGAACCTTTCATCTTCGAATACTATAAGTCCGATGTAGTTCCTAGAGGAATATGAGTTGTGAATAATAAACAATATCATTTTGGATCGAAAGGATTGAATTCTTTATATTTATAACCAGTTCGTAAGCTAACATTCACGCGATTTGGCGACCGTGAAAGGACTAGTGTGTTTTGTGAAATGTTTTTTTTTATATATATTTAGTCTTTTCGTTAGTTTTTTTATGTTTCTTGAATGTTCCATGTAAAATTCCTACCAGGAACAAAAGAAATTATTATCACGGGATGCAAGGTTACTTTTATAAGTTTACCGAGGTCTTTTTAAGCAAAGCCATGCTGAACTTGAGTAGGCATGTGACAGAACAGAAACATTTCAACAGAAAACCATATTTTGTGCCCTGAGAGTAAACAAAAATCGATATAATTACTCTTATAGAAAAGAAATGTAAGTTGCCATGGGGATCAGAAATCAAGAGATAGCTAGAGGTTAGCGACATAAAGACTGATCGGTTGCATTGAAACCATTTCATTGCTGAAGAACCTTTCATCTTCGAATACTATAAGTCCGATGTAGTTCCTAGAGGAATATGAGTTGTGAATAATAAATAATATCATTTTGGATCGAAAGGATTGAATTCTTTATATTTATAACCAGTTCGTAAGCTAACATTCACGCGATTTGGCGACCGTGAAAGGACTAGTGTGTTTTGTGTAATGTTTTTTTTATATTTAGTCTTTTCGTTTGTTTTTTTATGTTTCTTGAATGTTCCATGTAAAATTCCTACCAGGAACAAAAGAAATTATTATCACGGGATGCAAGGTTACTTTTATAAGTTTACCGATGTCTTTTTAAGCAAAGCCATGCTGAACTTGAGTAGGCATGTGACAGAACAGAAACATTTCAACAGCAAACCATATTTTGTGCCCTGAGAGTAAACAAAAATCGATATAATTACTCTTATAGAAAAGAAATGTAAGTTGCCATGGGGATCAGAAATCAAGAGATAGCTAGAGGTTAGCGACATAAAGACTGATCGGTTGCATTGAAACCCTTTCATTGCTGAAGAACCTTTCATCTTCGAATACTATAAGTCCGATGTAGTTCCTAGAGGAATATGAGTTGTGAATAATAAACAATATCATTTTGGATCGAAAGGATTGAATTCTTTATATTTATAACCAGTTCGTAAGCTAACATTCACGCGATTTGGCGACCGTGAAAGGACTAGTGTGTTTTGTGTAATGTTTTTTTTTTTATATTTAGTCTTTTCGTTTGTTTTTTTATGTTTCTTGAATGTTTCATGTAAAATTCCTACCAGGAACAAAAGAAATTATTATCACGGGATGCAAGGTTACTTTTATAAGTTTACCGATGTCTTTTTAAGCAAAGCCATGCTGAACTTGAGTAGGCATGTGACAGAACAGAAACATTTCAACAGCAAACCATATTTTGTGCCCTGAGAGTAAACAAAAATCGATATAATTACTCTTATAGAAAAGAAATGTAAGTTGCCATGGGGATCAGAAATCAAGAGATAGCTAGAGGTTAGCGTTATAAAGACTGATCGGTTGCATTGAAACCATTTCATTGCTGAAGAACCTTTCATCTTCGAATACTATAAGTCCGATGTAGTTCCTAGAGGAATATGAGTTGTGAATAATAAACAATATCATTTTGGATCGAAAGGATTGAATTCTTTATATTTATAACCAGTTCGTAAGCTAACATTCACGCGATTTGGCGACCGTGAAAGGACTAGTGTGTTTTGTGAAATGTTTTTTTTTTATATATTTAGTCTTTTCGTTAGTTTTTTTTATGTTTCTTGAATGTTCCATGTAAAATTCCTACCAGGAACAAAAGAAATTATTATCACGGGATGCAAGGTTACTTTTATAAGTTTACCGATGTCTTTTTAAGCAAAGCCATGCTGAACTTGAGTAGGCATGTGACAGAACAGAAACATTTCAACAGAAAACCATATTTTGTGCCCTGAGAGTAAACAAAAATCGATATAATTACTCTTATAGAAAAGAAATGTAAGTTGCCATGGGGATCAGAAATCAAGAGATAGCTAGAGGTTAGCGACATAAAGACTGATCGGTTGCATTGAAACCATTTCATTGCTGAAGAACCTTTCATCTTCGAATACTATAAGTCCGATGTAGTTCCTAGAGGAATATGAGTTGTGAATAATAAATAATATCATTTTGGATCGAAAGGATTGAATTCTTTATATTTATAACCAGTTCGTAAGCTAACATTCACGCGATTTGGCGACCGTGAAAGGACTAGTGTGTTTTGTGTAATGTTTTTTTTTTTATATTTAGTCTTTTCGTTTGTTTTTTTATGTTTCTTGAATGTTCCATGTAAAATTCCTACCAGGAACAAAAGAAATTATTATCACGGGATGCAAGGTTACTTTTATAAGTTTACCGATGTCTTTTTAAGCAAAGCCATGCTGAACTTGAGTAGGCATGTGACAGAACAGAAACATTTCAACAGCAAACCATATTTTGTGCCCTGAGAGTAAACAAAAATCGATATAATTACTCTTATAGAAAAGAAATGTAAGTTGCCATGGGGATCAGAAATCAAGAGATAGCTAGAGGTTAGCGACATAAAGACTGATCGGTTGCATTGAAACCATTTCATTGCTGAAGAACCTTTCATCTTCGAATACTATAAGTCCGATGTAGTTCCTAGAGGAATATGAGTTGTGAATAATAAACAATATCATTTTGGATCGAAAGGATTGAATTCTTTATATTTATAACCAGTTCGTAAGCTAACATTCACGCGATTTGGCGACCGTGAAAGGACTAGTGTGTTTTGTGTAATGTTTTTTTTTTTATATTTAGTCTTTTCGTTTGTTTTTTTATGTTTCTTGAATGTTTCATGTAAAATTCCTACCAGGAACAAAAGAAATTATTATCACGGGATGCAAGGTTACTTTTATAAGTTTACCGATGTCTTTTTAAGCAAAGCCATGCTGAACTTGAGTAGGCATGTGACAGAACAGAAACATTTCAACAGAAAACCATATTTTGTGCCCTGAGAGTAAACAAAAATCGATATAATTACTCTTATAGAAAAGAAATGTAAGTTGCCATGAGGATCAGAAATCAAGAGATAGCTAGAGGTTAGCGACATAAAGACTGATCGGTTGCATTGAAACCATTTCATTGCTGAAGAATACTATAAGTCCGATGTAGTTCCTAGAGGAATATGAGTTGTGAATAATAAACAATATCATTTTGGATCGAAAGGATTGAATTCTTTATATTTATAACCAGTTCGTAAGATAACAGTCACGCGATAACCGCTTCATTAAGGAGGGGGTTAGAAATGGTGTTGAAAATTACAGGTGAATTAGTTTGAGATCAGTGATAGGCAAAGTGATGGAGAGATTTATATGAAATTATGATCAAAATGTCTGTGGGGAAAGAAACTGGTTTTCAGATCGACAACATGGCTTTAGGCAAGGATATTTATGTGAATCTCAGCTGGTTGGCCATATGGAAGATATTTCTGAAAAATTGAACAAGGGAGGCCAGGTTGATAGTGTTTCACTAGATGTTTCTAAGGCATTTGACAGAGTGAGCCATTGAGTGGTTTTAATTAAAGTCTATTGGATTTGATGAAACAGACTTGATGGGTAGAGGAATTCTTAAAAGGCAGATAGCAAAGTGTTAGAGTAGGAAATACACTGAGGGGGAAGGGAGTGCAACAGGGTAGTAATGTTTTGGGACCATTGCTGTTAATTATGCCAACGAATGACTGTGTTCATGCGTTTCGGTCAGAATTCAGGTTTTTGCAGGTGATATAATGATATTCAATAGGATCAAAATAGGCGAATGTGAACAGCTGCAGGGTGACCTGGATAGAATATCTAAATGCGTAGGTTAGCATGAAATGAAGATAAATGCCAAGAAGAGTCAGCTTATTAGGTACACAAATAAAAACTGAAAGTTAATCATGATTTTAGGGTGGGGCCAGAATTGTTTGTTGAAGGGTGTTGATAGGATGTACCAGAGAAGTTAGGGAATTGGGTTAAAAAACTGATCAGACCAATGGTTGAATATAATGTTGTAATTTGGGTCCCACATTTTGGTCATCAAATGCGAGAGTTGGGTGGTGTGCAAAGAATAACAGCTAGATCTGCTTGTGCAGATTACTGCAGGACCCAGTTATGTTAAAGGAGCTGTATTGGGAGAAAAGGATCAAGTTGAAGAAAGTGCTGGGAATGTACAGGGCATATGTTGGTGATGGGGCTTGGAGAGATAATGGTCAAAGAATTGGGAATTTTGGATGGACGAAGAAAGGCGACATTGATAACTAGCTGGCGCTCCGTTCCATGCATAAGGGATTGGAAACAAATTTCTTTTGTTGGTAAGGATGTCAGGGAACAAATTATAAAGTGATGAATAATTTACCGAAAACGCTTGAAGAATTTAAAATTAAAATTTGTAAATCGGAAAAGAGAATGGGCGAGGAATTTTACACTGCAACTACAAAAGAAATTTTTTTAAAATTATATAAAATTTGGTAATTAGATGATTTGGGGAATTGCCACCGGAGCGTTATCTCCATCGCAATTAAATTAATAATAATAATAAATAATAGTAATAATAGCAGTGGTCCCAATACGCTACCCTGTGGCACTCCCATTTTTACTATCACTTCTTTTGATACTCCATTTCCTACCCTAACTTTCTGTTTTCTACCTTTTAAAAATTCTTCTACCCAGCAAATGACTTTCTTATCCAATCCAATGGTTTTTACCTTATTTACTACCATTTTATGGCTTACTCTGTCAAACGCTTTAGACAGATCTAGTGCTACACTTTCAATTTGGCCTCCCTTGTCCATTTCATCGGAAATATCTTGCATATATCCCACCAACTGAGATTCGCATGAATATCCTTGCCTGAACCCATGTTGTCTACTTGAAAACCACTTTTCGTTCCCCACATATAGTTCTGATGTGGTTGCATACCAATCTTTTCATTAATTTACCTGCACCTGATGTCAAACTGATTGGTGTGTAGTTTTCGACTAAATTCTAAGGAATTAAAATCTGTAAATCGGAAAAGTAAATGGGAGAGGAATTTAACATTCGACATATAAAAGAATATATATATATGCTAAGTAGATGACTAGGGAAATTGCCACTGGAGAGTTATTAGCTCCGTTGCAATTAAATTAATGATGATGATAATATTAACTATCCCAAAAAATGTACGAGTTGTAAATGTGGCTGCACTCAGTCGCTTTAGTAAATTGATAACATATAATCTCAGTTTGAATTATATCAATAACTAAAGCTAAAAATTTTATGCTAACATGTAAAAAAATAATTCGTTTATAAGAAATATTTCCATCACATTCGCCATTAGTTTCTTGCTGCTGTGATAATGATCTTTTTTATTGTACTTGTGATAATTGGGGATGGAAGGAAAATCTATTGTTCTGCACGTTTTATCATTAAAAACAGAACATGATGAGATCCATACTCTGCTACAGATGTTAAAATCCCTGAATTGTACAAGAAGTTTTACTGGTAATCCATTCATAATATCTATTATTCACTAATGAGTACTGAATATTTCAAACCTTCGAGCTAAACTGCGAAGAAGACTATTTAGTTGACGTTAGGGGTCAAAATAAGAAAAATAAATTAATTTTGTCACACCGTGGTCAACTGTTGCAATAATTAAGCGAGTTCCACTCAGTGGCTTTAGTGAATTGGTGGCATATGGCACTAATTTGAATTACAGCAATTACTAAAGCTTCAAATTGTACAAGTTCATATTAAATATTTCGTTTATACGAAATGTTTGCAGCAATTTCGCCGTTAGTTCCTTACTGGTGTGATCGCGATTTTTTTAATTGCATCTGTAATAATTGGGTATAGAAGGGAAAAAGGAAATAATTACCCATTGTTTTGCCTAATGTAAATTCGTACAGTAGCCCTAAACCAAGAAGAGAGGAATGTTCACATTTGGGCGGGCAGTATCTTTGCATTTGTCCTGTCGTCAGCTGATTCGTGGCTTAAGGCGTGTGTTTGCTGTAGCGTTGGAAACAGGAGTGACGGAAGTAGTGTGGAAGTAGTAAATGTTGAATCCATTATTTAGCAGGTATGTTCCTATCTTTATAGTCTTTGTGTAGTCGTGCTGTTCCTGTGTTTCTTTTTACAATTCAGGGAAATAAAGTTCGTTGTGTCCCCAATCATTACTCGGAAAAGTGTGTATTGGTTATGGTATTGGCATTTTACAATCGTAAATTAACTCATTTTTCCCTTTTCACATGTGTAACATAAGTTATAATTATGCTTTCATACGTATCAGTTAAATATTCCATATACCTTCAATATTTACTCTTTCATCAGTAGAAACATATGAGCAAATTTCTGCACAGAAAGTATGAATCTAATTATCAATAATTTTAAGTTTGTTGAAGTTGTTTTAACAGTAGTTGACCATTACAATGCATCGATGTGGAACTCTTTACATTGTAGTTTAGTAAACAAAGGCATTCTTCCTATTAAGAAGGAAAACATTAATTTTTTGTATTCGTCCAGTATCCTGATTTTGTATCTTGTTGTTTTGTCTGTATTTATTAATGATTTTCCGATAGCTGTATGTTGCTAAGATTCTGATTTGTAGTTGTCTATACTTAGTTGAAGCTGCATGTGAAGTTTTTATAAATATATTAAATATGTATTTGTCTGGACAATGTTAGTGTCTGATAAATACTTGTATAAACTAAGAAAGGATAAACGAAACTGTGTTTCACCTCATTACATATGCCAGTCGTTTTACATCAGGTAATATCTTTTAATTTCATTTTTTTAGTTGTTGAGGTTAAAAAAATAATTTGCCGCACGTTGGAACTGGTATATTTTACAGCATCGGAGTTGATTTTTGTCACATTCTGATTTGATTTTACTGTTCATATTTGCTTTACTGTTGAGCCTTGGAATGCTGGCTGTTTATTGTTTGTCATACATAGTTCATACAACTTTGCAGTATTTTGGTGTCTGCTGTTTCTTCTGCTTTCTAACAGTGTAATATTTTATATGGCTGTCCCCAAATATGTTGCCAGGCTTGATAGCCCTTCCCTTTCTTCTTGGGCCTTATGGCCTAACAATACGAAGTATTTAAAAGACAATCTAAACTGAGGGATGATGTTACATGTATCCGAGAAATTTGTAAGCTTTTTAAAGCTACAGTTTGTGTTTCAGAATGCAAACTAACAAAGCTAAATAGAAAACTGCCTTAAAACCATGAACAGCATGATTGCCTAATATGATTCCACTTAATAGTTTGTAATTGTCATTTGTTTGCACTGACTTCTCAACTTAGAATATGAGAGCTCATAATTCATGATATCCCCATATACAATATTTTAAAATGAATGTTTCTTGTCTTCTATGCATTTCTATACCATTTATTTGAGTTATTCTGTGTGTGCCTCCAAAGGTTTCTGACCAAAACGATTAAAAACCCACCCTCTCTCCCACGCACCCCTTAAATTTTTTCAAATATTCAAACAAACTCACAGTTTTATCTGATATTGATGGAACTTTGCGCACGTGAACTTTAAAACAAACAGAAAAATACTGTCCACATTTGTCTGCAAAAACTCGCCCTTTTCCACCTTTACACCCACTCCCAAAATTTTTGACAATATTCTTCATACAAACACACAGTTTTTATCCTGTTTTGATGAAAAAGTTTATATGCATACTTAAATAGAAATATGCTGTCTGCATTTGGTTTACAAGTCCTAACCTCTCTCCTCCTTTACCCACCCATAATTTATGCCAACGTTGTTCATACAAACCCATAGCTTTTATCTGATTTTGGTAGTACTGAACACACATGTGCTTTAATATAGATTGGTCTGGTAGCTCAGTGGATAATGGTCTTACTTTCGAAAGTTGAGACGTTTAGATCATGGTGGAAGCCTAATCTTTCAAGTGTGGTATTTGATCATAGATCTGTGGTTTAGATTCCACATTGTATTGTAGGTCCCAGAGGTATAGATCTTGGGTAATATCTAGATCGCGGTACCGCTGCAACCACTTACCACCTCGCGATGTAAACACTTCCGGATGGCGAGAGTATGACATCACTACGATGCTGAATGTGACGTATACGTTCCGCTCGCAGCTTTAAATGTCACTAACAGGGCCTTGCACGGAAAGTAGTCCATCACTAATACGTCTTATATCGAGAAATCATTAATTTTGCACTTGTAGTAAAGGAATAAATTCATTTGCGATGAGGTTTTTATGCAGCCTGGACCACACTGAAATGTAACTATCAAACACCTTATTGCGGATACCTAATGTCGTATCTATCGTTGTTTACATCTTAATCAGCCTGGACCATAGTGAAACGTAACCGTCGCACACGATATTGCTGAAACCCAATTTCCAAATCGTATCTATCATTGTTAGTATGATTTAAGTCTAAACGCAAACAGTTATTGACGAAATCTTGTTTTCATAAATATTTTATTTCGTATGAATGATTTTAATAGCAATTTCAGCCACGCGACGAAATATAGAAGAATCAAATACAAATCAAAGGAATTGTGACTAATAACGTTAACGCTAATGAACGATATCAATTATCAGTTTGGAATGTTGTACATATTATAATAATATTAGTGGCAATATTGCATTATAGGTCCATCTAATCTCAGTAGTATTGGTTACGTTCTATGGCCTAACGTGAATTTCTCAAATCGATCGAAGGCTGAACACGTCATACACGGAAACACAGTGATGTCATACTCTCTCCATCGGGAAGTGTTTACATCGGGAGGCGGTAACAGGTTGTAGTGGTATCGCGATCTAGATATTACCCTAGATCTTTTCCATCCTACTTGTGACACAGTAGCTTAGGAAAGACCAGCCAACCTTCGAAATTTGGAATAAGTTAGATTTTTTTTTGCGTTTAGTATCCAAATTAAATCATTGAATTCCTTACCCCACCTCCTCGCTTCACTTTTTGCCAACATAGTTCATACAAACCAACAGTTTAAATCTAACTTCGGTAGTAGTTACCACACGTATGCTTCAAAACATAACAGTCTGCAGCTGAATAGTGAATGCAATTACTTACAGAAGTTTCTGCAGTTTCAAATCCAGGGAGGAGAAGGAGTTTTTAGGAGTTACATTTGATCATCTGAATAATGTCCGGACGTTCCATGGTTCGTATTCCACATTAAACTGTAGTTCCCAGAGAAAGGGAACTGGCCATCCTGCCTCTGATGCAATGGGTTGGTACGCCTCCTTCGGGAGGATTCAGCCAACCTTCAGGTTGTGGACTAAGTTAGTTTTATTTTAATTTAAAGCAAAGGTAAAAATACTTTCTATATTTGGTTTGCAAAATGGTAATCCCTCTCCTTCTTTAAGCAAGACCTCATATTTTGTCAACGTTGTTCATACTAACCTTTAGTTTTTATCATGGTTTGATAGTACTTAGCTCGCCATTATTTAAAAAGATATAACTGTCTCGTAGCTTATGGGTTAAGGCTCTTACACTCTGTCCGGTCATATGTTCGAATTCTGATGGAAGCAGGAATTTTTAAGACTTGTATATAACCAATGGCTTAGTATGCTCCCTTAGGTTGTGGACTAAGTTAGGTTTTTTTCACTTTAAAATTAAGAAAAAATACTGTCTACTTTTGGTTTGCAAAATTAAACCCTTGTGCTTTATGCTCCCTTAATTTTTCGCAAATATTCTTTATACAAACCCACTCTTTGTATCCAATTGTGATAGGACTTTGCATATGTTTACTTTAAAACAATGAGAAAATATTTCCTGCATTTAGTTTACAAATACCCACCACTCTGCCTAAGAAAAATGTACACTTCGAACTATTCATTCTTTTTGGAAATATCTCGAAACTAGTAGGGAAAGTAACCAGAGTGCATAGGGATATTCTGAGAGCCAATAAAATTTCCTATTAAATAGCATTGGACTGATTCCAACTGGACAGTTACTGACCAAGAAATTGAAACTTGAAATTTAAAAATCTAACAGATCCTAAAGGACCTTTGTGCACAGATGTTTTAAAATAAATGAAAAATGATGTTTACATTTAGTTTACAACACTGCACTCACTCTTCCCCTTCTCTCAACATAATACTAATTTACACAAACAACTTTTCCGTTTTTTGTATTGGTATGGGAATTTACCAGCGTGGATAATGGTGGAGAATTTTTATTTTTACAATCCAATTAAAAGGTCATAGAACTTTCATATCCAGTAGGTGAGAAATATGGTAAACAGTATTTTTCTCTTTGGTTTAAAGTAAAGAAAAACAAAGTAAATTAGTCCACAACTTGAAGGTTGGTTAGATCCATTAAAGGTGGCATACTAAGGAACTGATCATATACAACTCTTAAAAATTCCTGCTACCGCCAGAATTTGAAGCTTGGAGCATACCAGAAAATGTTGGAAATGAACAGTTAAACCTCTGAGGTATCACACCTCTTTCAAAACTGAATAAAAACTACTGGTCGCTTTTTGCAGAAAACGAAAAACCAAAAATATTGTATATCCGGAAGCACTGAAATCATTGTGTATAATTTATTTTGTACATGTAAATGTGCGTGTTTTATAGATACGTACCCATATTGCAAAGAAAAAGAGGCATTACAATTGCATGCTGGTCAAAGCTAGTTTAAGAAAATTATCAATGGATACAGTAGACAGTAATAGCACTACACATAAATGTATGATACACCAGAGGAGATTGCTAATTTTACATTAACATTAGGAATATTACTGCTCACAGCACAGAAATAAAATGATCCGTGTTCAAGTCCAAGACTAGTGAGCTTACATGAGCCAAAATTTTTAAGGGTTTGTAGCTGCAGGATAAACGAATTTATAATGAGAGCAGTGATGATATTGATGTTTTTAAAGTGTGATATACATCGGCATTATGTGTTTTCTTTGCCCAGGTCTCCAATGGAAGAGACAGCAGAACGTCTGTTAAACACTTTGTCGAAGGAGGAAGTGCTTTCCATGCCACTTTTGCGGTTTCCTCAGTTCCTTGAGACTCTCCTGGAGGCTGGTGCCATCAGCTGCAGTGAACTGGAGGTTATGAAGTGCCAGCTGGACTCTCCAGAGACAGCTCCACTTCTCATGCATGCACTGTGTCGGGCGGGACACCTGCACCTGCTGCGGATGGCGCTGCAGCAATGCCCGGGACTGGCCACGCTGGCTCTTGACAATGCTTTGTCTACACCCCTGCATGTGGCCTCGAGGCACGGCCAGCACGCCACCGTGTGGATGTTGCTGGATGCGGGGGCGGACCTGGAGGTATCCAGAGAGAGCGACGGGTGGACCGCGCTGCACGAGGCGGCGGCGTGTGGAGGCGGCAGCGGGGCCGACGTGGCCAGCGAGCTTTTGAGGTCCGGGGCCCAGGTGGACCGTAAGGACAAGGCCGGCAGGACGCCGCTACAGCTGGCGGCGGGGGACACGTCAGTCACACAACTACTGGTATCGGCAGGCACAGACACCACTACAGGAGGAGAAAACTCACTGCTAGAGGCAGAGAGAAGCAGTGATATGTGTACTGTGCAGCCTGAGACAGTGTCATGTGGAGGCAGTGGGGCGGCTGATGTGGGGGCCACACAGGTGTTGCACAGCTACTGGACTCGGCCATGGCAGACACCACTGTGGGAGAAAGGGACTCTTCTGCGAGACAGTGGCTGGAGGCGGCGAGAGACAGTGACTCGAGTACTGCACAACACGAGGCAGAGGCATGTGGAGCCAGTGGTGGGGCTCATGTGGGCCATACAGGTGTTGCACAGCTACTGGACTCGGCCGTGGCAGACACCACTGTGGGAGAAAGGGACTCATCTGTGAGACAGCGGCAGGAGGCGGCGAGAGACAATGACTCGAGTACTGTACGACACGAGGCAGCGGCACATGGAGGCAGTGGTGGGGCCGACGTGGCCAGAGAGCTGTCGAGGTCCGGGGCCCGGGAGGACTCCCAGGACAGCAGGACACCACCGCAGCTGGCTGCGGGCGTTGCACGGCTAACAGACTCGGTGGTGGCAGACACCGCTAATCATAGTGCTGAAGGCTTAACTTTAGGGTACGGTATATGATTACATTAATAATTAGATTCTTTATTTCATTTTTACTCTATGTTTTATTGTTTAAGAGGAAAAATATATAGCATTAGAAACTTGTAATACTACTCATTAAATCTAGCGGTTGGGTTGAATGTTATTAAGGTATAACATGCTACACTTTGCCTATCACGTTGTCTTCTCCTGATACGTTTCAAAATTATTAAGGTTTATTCAACTTGGGTTCAAGTTACCTGCACAAAGGACTTGCACAAATTGTGTTACACTGTTTTTTTTTTGTACGGTGTTTATTATCTAACGTGGATCTAAATCCACTTTCACACTTTCTTGCCACTGGTTGACATAGATGAATAATATGTTGTTATCGAACTATTTTTTTAAATTTTATTTCACTAGTAACTAAAACTTATCAATTAAATCATTTTTACTCAACAGTTCTGCAATTCTTCGAGGCATTTCTACATTCCAGAATACTACACCACAAGCAGAGTTTAGTATTTTTATGTTTTACGGTCTTAGTGATGATAATATTTCTGTATCTGTAGTACTCCCTGAAAGTTTAGCAAAGTCTTTGTAAGCTGTCTCTCATCTGTACAAAAATGGAAGCCATGATAGACTATCCAGTTCCCCCTGAGACATCCATACTAATGTATTTGTTTCTTTTCATACACTGATTTATTGACTCCTTTGTCGAAATGTCCTCTTAAGATTTAAATTAATTGAGGTACATTTGTGTTTGTTCCCTGTATTTTGAATGTTTTTTCATGAGCTTATCTGTTGTATCTTTTCAATAATATTTATTAAGCAAACTGACTGCTAAGAATTGTACACCTGAGTATCCTTTTTACTGCTCTTCTTTAAAATTGTCTCCTTGATACACTCAAGAACTGTTTAACTGGGGACAACAAAATTCGATACACACATCAACCAGGAGTCGTAAGCATTTTAGTTGAAAAGATCTATTTTCACATGATATCCCTGTGATACATTTTTGGCATATATAGCTGCTGATGGTTGCCAGCCTTTCTGTGCTTATTAGATTAGGCATCATTACAGATGTTCATAATTATACTTGAGACATATATGGTAACTTTTACTGTAGGAGTAGAAGAGCGTACAGTTATTAGTTTGTTATTTAACTTCATTTACAGTTGTCTACACCTGTAACCACTTTTAATATTAAGAGTCATGGTTGTACTTAAAATGTTAGAATAGAGACTTCCTTATCTTTGATTGCTGAGACTTTCATCAAGTTAAACTTGGGAATTCGTAATATATTTTGTGCTTTAAAATATATATGGTTAAGTATTTTAGAATTCAAACATTTCAGAGACATAATTATTTAGTAAGATACAATACATAACAAATTTATCTTAATATAACGTGTACATGTAAATATCAAAAGAAAGGGAAAATGACTCATCACTCACCAAAGTTGGTCAAAACGAGTGAAAAACAGATATGACGAACACGAACATATACAATACTTCAATTTTCACTTTATTCATGTAATAGAAATCGAGTCATGTGGTTCGGGAGGTGTGCACATGCTGAAGGTTATCACATAACGTGTGAATTACGTGCACGTATAAGGCTGCTTTACGCCGAAATATTGCGCATCTCTTGCGGCGTTTTTTTTTTTTTTTTTTTTTTTCATCGTCCCAGCCGCCTTCATTGGTGGTAAGTGTTGGGTTTTATTTCCCTATCCTTCCTAGTTTTATTGCCTTAAAGCATTTTCCTGCTCATTGTTTTTATATATATATCGCATGGTGTAAAATTAATAATATAACAAAAGGTCATGAAAATTAAAACAAACAGTATATAAGTAAAATAAATTTGATTTGGAAGAAATTTGTAACTAGTTAAATGATAAAACTAATAAGAATGAGTGTGGGTCATAAGGTAAATTTTCTGAGTGATTGAGGTCAGTTAGGTGTCTGGTATCCAGGATATTTTGGTTTGCAAGTTCCCATCTTTGAAGTTCCGAGCCAGTGGTGGTTTCTGATAGCTCTCACGGCGAAACAGTCATTGAGATTGTTAGAATTGTGTTAATTGCATGTTGTGGTACTGGGAGGTATAAGTTGCTGGTGTGGACTGTTTGTCTGTGGCCATTCATTCTGACTGAGAGTTGCTGTGTGGTGAGGCCTATGTAGGAACTAGTGCAGTTGTGGCATGTTTTGGTATATGATATGTGTTGTGGAGCATGTGGCATGTCCAATGAGGGGGAAGGTCCCCCTGTGGTAGGGTTGGAATATGTTGTAGTGGGAGGATGCATTTTGCAAGTTTAGCAGTGAGGTCTATTGTACAGAAAGATCCATATGGTACTTTTGGAGAGTCTGATGGAGGTATTTGTGAACCAAAATGTTTTTGAGGTTAGGTGGTTTGCTGAAACATGTATGGGGGATAGTTGGTAAAATGTTTGGTAAAAGAGTACACATTTCTGGAAAGGAGGAAGGAAGTCATGCCCCTGTTGTAAGATTCGATTGACAGATTCGAGGCCAGGCAGAACTGGGTCATAAGGTCACGGCTGTGGTTGGATTTTGGAGGTGCCGGTGGGAGTGGTTACAGGGGGGTGGGTGATTGCATGGAGATTTGTTTATGTACAAGATCTGCTGAGTAAGAGCAGGAAATAAGGGCTTGGGATAGGTTCTGGGAGTACTGGGAGAGGGATTCAGCATCAGAACAGATACGTCTGCCACAGACAGCAAGGATATAGGGGAGGGATAGTTTTGTATGGAATTTCGTGGCAGCTGTAAAATATCCTGGATACCACACACCCACCTGGCATCAACAACCGATACAATTCCATTTGATCCATCACTCATTATTATTAGTATATCATTTAACTAGTTTATTTATATACTGTTCATTTTAATATTCCTGACCCCATTGTTATATTATTACTTTTATGACCACTATGTATATATATGTGTATATATATATATATATAATATATATATAGATATCTATATCTAATTTGTTCTCTCAGCAGGGCAACAATTAGATTTCATCAAAGCCTAGCTCAGTGTCATGACCAAGAGGATACTGGTGGTTGAAAACACTTCTGCTATGAGGCCACTGCAGTTCACGTGTGCTAAATGTCTGCAAGTTTACAATACAAGGGATTTGCTAATAAGA